>PITB01016706.1:0-39650 GCA_004024585.1 Paradoxurus hermaphroditus | reverse complement strand
AAAATACCAAAATGTTTAGAATTAGGGAAGGTACTAAACAGTAAAAACCTGGACCTTCTTTTCTTTCTTTTTCTTCTTCTTTTTTAAATTTTATTTATTTATTTTGATAGAGAGAGAGCACAAACGGGGGAGGGACAGCGAGAAAGGGAGAGAGAGAGAGAGAATCCCAAGCTGTTAGTGCAGAGCCCAACATGGGACTCGATCCCACCAACTGTGAGATCATGACCTGAGCCGAAATTAATAGTTGGCTGCTTAACTGACTGAGTCACCCAGGTGCCCTTGGACCCTACTTTAAAGTGATCTGACTGACAGTCAGAGAAAGACAGATATCATATGTTTTCCCTCATATGTGGAACTCGAGAAACTTAATAGAAGACCATGGGGAAGGAAGGGGAAAAAATAGTTACAAACAGAGAGAGAGGCAAACCAAAAGAGACTCTTTAATACAGAGAACAAACTGAGAGTTGATGGGGAGGGCAGGGGAGAGGGGAAAAGGGGTGATGGGCGTTGAGGAGGACACTTGCTGGGATGAGCACTGGGTGTGCTATGTAAGCGATGAATCACGGGAATCTACCCTCGAAACCAAGAGCACACTGTATACACTTGACAATAAATTATGTTAAAAAAATAAATGAAGTGAGCTGACTGAGACGTAACTAATGATTTGGGGGGGGTTGTGCTTAGAGGCCAGATAGTCCTTATCTAACTGTGAGAACACCCCTGATTCTTGGTTACAAATAAGGATTTTATGAAGGTTGTGATTCATTGCCATGAATTTTTTGGATTTATCTTGGTTTGGAAATGTTCTCTCTTCTAAGGGACTCTCCTCCTACTCTGTGTGACTAAGTGAATTTGCTGTGTACAGTCTCTGGTGTGGGAATCCCCTCAGCCCTCTGCCCAGGGTCAGGGATTCCACATGGCATGTGCCATGTCTCGCTCATTGAGGACAAAACCTGTTTTCAGTGTAGACCATCAGAGATTCCCCCCTCTTCTCCCTCTGTTTTCCCACGCCAAGGTTTGTGGTGTTCTCTGCTATAGCCCTTGCTGTGACACATCTCAAACGTCCCCAGGGTTTAAAAAAGCCTTTTGCCAGCTATTGAATCAAGAATTCTCCTGCTGTTTGTTTGGGCCCAGGAGTCCCAGGCAACAGACAGTCCACGGGGCTGGACTCAGGATTGCCAGGCCTGAGGCTCCCAGGGCCAGCAGAACCTGGTTCTGACGTCCATATCTTGGTGACAGTTTGGAGAGGAGAGTGGGTCAAAAGAGCCGTCGCAGGAAAGAAAGTGGGTTCATGGTGCTGGTCATGACAAGTTCTTGATGGAAAGATGTTAAAGAAGAAGGTGACAGAAATGAAAGGGCCCTTAGAATAGGGCAAAGTCCAGCGCCTGAGTGGCTCAGTTGGTTGAGTGTCCGACTTCGGCTCAGCTCATGATCTCACCGTTCCCGAGTTCAAGCCCCACATCGGGCTCTGTGCTGACCGCTCAGAGCCTGGACCCTGTTTCAGATTCTATGTCTCCCTCTGTGTCTGTGCCCCTTACCCGCTCATGCTCTGTCTCTCTCTCTCTCTCTCTCAAAAATAAATACACATTAAAAAATATTAAAATAGGAAGAGGGCAAAGTCTAGGCTTTGAGCAAGTGGCTCAGGGGAAAAGGGTCAAACTACAGAACCAGCAAAGATTTATAGCCGGTTGGTTGTTTGGTTTGTGGTTTTCCTTCATTTATACTGGTTGTCTTCTTAAAAAAAAAAAATTTATTCATTTATTTTTTATTTTTATTTTATTTATTTATTTTAATGTTTATTTATTTTTGAGACAGAGAGAGACAGAGCATGAGTGGGGGAGGGGCAGAGAGAGAGGGAGACACAGAATCTGAAGCAGGCTACAGGCTCTGAGCTGTCAGCACAGAGCCTGACGCAGGGCTCGAACTCACACACCATGAGATCATGACCTGAGCCGAAGTCGGATGCTCAACCGACTGAGCCACCCAGGCGCCCCTCACTTATTTTTTAAAGAGAGGGAGTGAGAAAGCACAAGTGGGAGCGTGGCAGAGAGAGACAGAGAGAGAAGCCCAAGCAGGCTCCATGCTGACATGGGGCTCCATCTCACAAACTGTTAGAGCTTGACCTGAGCTGAAATCAAGAGTTGGATGCTTCACCGGCTGAGCCAACCAGGTGCCCCTGGTTGTCTTCTTTTATGATTTACCCACCTCATCTTCCCCAAGCAGATTGGCCAGCACCTAAACTTTCCAGAAAAGACTGAATGTCTCCAAATCTCCTTTCCTTCTCTATTCAGACACCACTATGAAGTCTAGTTCCTCTGGAGGGTTTCGAAGTGACTAGCCAATCTGAAAACCTCATTCACGTCAGGTTTTGATATCTAAGAACAGAATGGCAAGTTACTTCCAAATCCCAGACATTCTTTTTAGATGGAGAGTGAGTTCTTTCACCCAGGGGAGCTAACTAACCCCACTCAGAGGGACATTTGTGTGACAGGCCTGGAGAGATACAAGTGGGCCAGTGTCTGTGCCAGCACTCCGGCTGCACTCCTGCTCACCACGTGGGCTTCTTCACGTTGACGCGTGCGCAGAGTTCTTCTTGCCAGGGTGAGTTCAGCAGAGCCACCACTGGCTTTCCTGTCTTGCCTGGTGATTAAGTAGCATAGAAGAGGGAGAGAAACCACAGTGGGCCATTGGGAAATACCACTAACTGATTCATCCATTTGTTCGTCACTCCTTCCTCCTTTCCTTCCTTCCACATATTCTTAAAGGTCTGAGTTTATATCCTAGGGAGGGGAGATGTCCTTTCTGGGGAATCTGCAAATGCCCTAAAAAGGACTGCGTAGGGCAGGATTTCAAAAAGCCTGCCTGTCCTTTGTGCCACGGATTCTTTTCCTTTCTCATTTCCTTTCTCCCTTCCTAGGAGTTGAATGTTCTAGATGAGGAAAGGACTTCTTTCTTTCTCTGAATATCTTCTATTTAATTTCCTCCTGAGAGCCAGAAGCTAGCCTGACTGATCTCTTGCATCTGAATCTGAGACCGACCCTCCATTGCCTACTCTTGCTGTGAAGATGCGGGCTTGGATATTTGTTATTTACAGAGAGAAATTTTTCAAATCTTTCAGGTTCCGCTGGTTTATAACATATGCGACAAGAGCTCTGGTTGCCTTTCCTTAATTAATTTTTATGACTTTTTTGGCCTGCTGACGAATGCTTCTTGTATCAGTGGAATGGCTCAGAGACAGAACAGTTCCCCTCATCTATCGTATCTCTCTGTTGCTTTCGGAAGTTGATGAATTACAACTGCAATTTCGTTAAACTTGGTCTCAGTTCATAAAATGGGGTCCCCGGCAATGAGATCTTAATGCCCGTAATTCTGGTTAATCGCTCCAGGCTCCAAATAAAACAACAGTCATCAGCTTGTATTGAGATTGTAGTTAGGCTGCTACAAATGCTGAAAAGCATCCAGACCGAAAAAGGATCTTGTATTGTACTTTTCCCTTTATGTTCACTTGTCTCAGGGTGTTTGCTGGGTCAAAAGCAGATGCTGGTTCTTTTATAATAAGGCCGAACCCATGGTACAAAATTCGTATGTCCAGAGGGGCCCGTCTGGTTTCATAACATTGGAAGCCTCAGGAAATAAGACTGTGGTGGAGGGTTCTTTGCTCATGGAAGGCCAGCTAAAACAAACAGGTGAAAACAAACAACAAAAGTTTAACAATGACCACCGAAGGAAACGGTCTGAGTTCATGTTCTTTGGCCTTATAATCTCACTGAGAGATTGGGCTGGGGGATGCAGGGAGAGGCTAAGGTGGCAGATTACAGTTCCCGTCTTTTCTTGGGGAAGGTTACAAAGGTTAAGAAGGGGCACTGATCTGCAGGGGTTTGGGGTCGTGGCACGGAGTGGTGACAGGACCTGCCGGGAGGCCTGAGGCTGCTGCCTGGCCGTAGTAGGACCCCTACTGCAGAGACTCAGGTGAGTCAGGGCCAGGGCGTGGGGCTATGCTACAACTAGTATCTAGAAAACCCAGGAGGCCTGTTGTTCTGTTTTTCTCTGTGTCTTTTGACACTTGGGGCCTTTGTGAAATTTAGTGGGACAGCCTCCATTATGACTTAAAGTGAAATCTACTGCCTGTTGGTGGGATAGGGGTTTGAGGTAAGGTTTAATTCGAATTAAATTAGGGCGAAGGTAGTATGATGTTTCCTGCGTGTTTGCATCTGTGGTGTAAAATTCATTCTTGCTATTATTACAGTTGTGAAAAATTGGAAATGATTTTTATGTTAAGTAAGAAGACTGACTTAAATAAATTACGGCATGTCCATACCATGATGCATAGAACTACGTTGCTTTGCAAAGATGTCTGTCATACACTATTAGATAAAAAGTTCTGGTTATGATATAGCAAGTGCAGCTCGATCCCACTTTAGTCACAAAATATGAATGTTGGCGTATGGACGTTTCATCACAAAAACATGGGCAGAGAAAGTCTGAAAGTATATATCCCCAAATGTTACTAGTGGTTGGTTGTCTGTATCATTGAGATTATGAGTAATGTCTTCTTGTTATTTACTGTATTTATTATTGAGGAGCAGTGTTACCTGGTTAATCCACGAAAGAATAAAAGATAATTTTGAAAACTCGAGGCCTTATAAATGTACTTTTTTTCCTGTTCAGCTGGTATTGCAGAAATACGAACAGAAGCAAAGCAGAGCAACTCCTCAGAAGTGAAGTAAGTGTTTGTACTCCTTTTGCGAGTTTGGTTTCAGCACCAATTAAGTGTAACAAATCTCCGAGAAGTGATTTCACAGATCCATTTCTAAAGGCTAAAAAATACTGTGATATAAGTGGCCCTTTTTAATCATTGAAAATTGAGGATTAGTATACTATTAGTTTCTTGGGGCCACCAAAACAAGGTACCACAGACTAAGCGGTTTCAGCAACAGAAATGCATTGTTACATGCATGGTTCTAGGGGCTAGAAGGAAGTCTGGAATCCAGATGCCAGTGGGGTTGGCTCCTATGAGGGCTGTGAGGGAGGGATCTGTGTCAGGCCTCCCACCTTTTTCCCCTCTCTTCCATCTTTCACGCATACCCATCGCTGTGTCCAGATTTCCCTTTTGTCGTCTTCTTTTTTTTAATATTTATTTATTTTTGAGAGAAACAGAGCGTGAGTGGGGGAGAGGCAGAGAGAGAGGGAGACACAGAATCCGAAGCAGGCTCCAGGCACTGAGCTGTCAGCACAGAGCCCAACGTGGGGCTCAAACCCATGAACTGCCAGATCATGCATGACCTGAGCCGAAGTCGGATGCTTAACTGACTGAGCCACCCAGGCACCCCATAAATGAAGTTCGATTAAGTATTTAGTTGCCTTTAGAAATAAATAAGCCAAATAATGATAAATAATAAATGTGCTAAAATTCTTACACTTTAAAAAGCAATAAAACAAACGGGTAAAATGTAGTATAGAGGAAGCTACAGCAGACAAGTAAGGAGACCTGAGTCTAGCTGTGACTTCTCTCGTCTGTTTTGCGCATCTCTAAGATAAGGAGGTTGGATTAGAAGATGAACTGTACAATTCTCTGCATTTATGATCTAGTTATCCTATTTAGTAATAGTCCTCCATTTTTTTTAAGTTTTATTTATTTATTTTTGAAAGAAAGAGCGAGCGCATGGGGGGAGAACAGAGAGAAAGGGAGAGAGAGATTCCAAACCAGGCTCCGTGCGGTCAGCGCAGAGCCTGCTTCGGGGTTCAGACTCACAGACTATGAGATCATGACCTGAGTGGAGATCAAGAGTCAGAGGCTTCACCAGCTGAGCCACCAAGAAGCCCCAGTAGTTCTCAACTTTTTAAACCTATGCTTTCTCACTTCTTCTCCTGCTATTTGCCACCAGTCAGGATTTTTTTAGACACTTGTTTCTGTAGTTTATATTAAACAATAATAGCCAAATCATGGAAAGAGACTAAGTGTCCATCAGCTGATGATTGGATAAAGAATGATTTCTGGCCATGTGTGGCAACATGGATGGAACTAGAGGGTATTATGCTGAGTGAAATAAGTCAGTCAGAGAAAGACAGATACCATATGTTTCCACGCACAGGTGGGTTTTGAGAGACTGAGCAGAAAACCATGGGGGAGGGGAAGAGGGGAAAGAGAAAAAGGCACAGAGAGGGAGGGAGACAAAACATAAGAAACTCTGAAAGACTAAGAACAAACCGAGGGGTGAGGGGGGAGAGTGGGTGATGGGCACAGAGGAGGGCACTTATTGGGATGAGCACTGGGTGTTGTATGGAAACCAATTTGACAATAAATTATTAAAAAATAATAAGATGGTTAAAAAAAAAACAATAGCAAGTGACTTTGCTTAATTCAAATGATATGTTACCAAACCTACCCCCCCAACAGGATTCTTGCATGCCTCCTTGGTGACCCCACAATGAGAGGCAGCTGTAGGAGAGTGGGTAGCTAGAAAGCCAAAATGTGGCTTTGCTGCTCACTAGCTGTGTGGTCTTGGGAAAAATATCCATCCTCTCTGTGCCCCATTTCCTGACCTGTGAAGTAAAGCAAGGTTAACAGTAGAACCTACCTCAAAGGTTAGGATTAAGCACATCCACGTATTAGAACATATTAAAATAGGGGCGCCTGTGTGGCTCAGTCAGTTGAGTGTCCGACGTCGGCTCAGGTCATGATCTCGAAGTTTGAGGGTTCGAGCCCCGCATCGGGCTCTGTGCTGACAGCTCAGAGCCTGGAGCCCGCTTCAGATTCTGTGTCTTCCTCTTTCTCTGCCCCTCTCTCATTCATTCTCTCTCTCCCTCAGAAATAAAATAAACCTTAAAAAAATAAAATAAAAAAATATATTAAAATAGAGTACACTCTCATGGTTATATGGTAGTTATTATACTTTTTACTGATCGACAAACTATTATGATCACTGATTCTCTTTCCTATGAATCAGAATAAAATTTATTTTGTTTTTTGACTATTAAACACCCTCTCATCTTTTAGAGCTAGAGACTGTGGTGTTATCGGCAGAGAGGTATTGACATTCCTAGCTTCTGTTTCTTGCTGTTTCGCCGAAAACCTGACGAGAACTTAGTTTTTAGTCATTCCGTATTGTGTTGCTTTTTGGTTTTCTCTGCTTGATTTACTTGTGCTTGCAGCTCTCCTTCTGTGAACAGTGATATTTAACATCGATTTCTAGGGGAATTAGGGATTTTAAAAAAATGTTCTTATAAAGAGCACTGAGATATTTTCAGGAAAAATGCTATGTGGTTAGAAGATGATATTGAGTCAGGATTGAAAGCTTCTAGCAAATATGAAAAATGTATACTCTGAGACCCAATTATTAAGAAATACATTTTTCAATAACTGTTTCCCCACATGGCCAGAACTTCCAGGAATCGCAAAGCCTTGTGTATTGGTTCCAAAAGGGCACTTCCAGGTATCTTGTTGAAATATCTCATGCTGTTGTGTGTGAAGATTTGCGATTGTGGGGAATTGTGAGCATACTTTCTTCAGCTCATCTCCTAGCACAGCAATGTGGAGGGGAAAGTCATGTAGTTACACCCTGTTGTTTTAAGTTGTGCTTCTCCAAGGCAGATATTTTCAGCAAGGGATAAGAAACATGAAATTGTAAGACTGGTCCCTTGAATCTTCTCTGTGGCATTGATACTTGTTATTAGATCGAAAAAATGTTCTTAACTTGGATTTTAGGATAAAGAAGGTGGCTTCATGGTAAGAGATTCCAGTCAACCGGGCATGTACACAGTCTCCCTTTATACAAAGTTTGGAGGGTAAGTAATCAATCTCTCTCTCTCTCTTTCTCTCTCTCTCTTTCTCTCTTTAGGAGTTTTTATATGAAGTTCCTCTGTAGTTTTAATGGATTCCTAATTTCCAAACAATATGTTGCATTGCAGCATTAAATACGAAAATCTGAACTTGATTTCTAAAATCTAGCCTATTTTTTATATTCATATTTCTTTGTATCCATGTTTCCTATACTCGGTAATTTTCCTTTTAGTTTTCCATATATATCCATTGAGAATGTCTATGGAAATGTTAGCAACATTCAAGAAATAAGTACTGTGCACGGCACTGAGCACTAAGGTTGGCAGAGTGAACAAGGCAGACGCAGACCCTGCCCTCCTGTAGCTTAGTGGGGGATTTAGACAAGCAGACAGGCAGCTGTGGTAGTCTGTGAGTAAGTACTGTGCTTGGAGCGCGATGTGTGTCTGTGTGTGGGGGTGGTACGTGACCCAGGCACATCCGAGTTAGTCACCGGGATTGTCTAGGGACATCTAGACAGGGCTGATGGGCAATGCAGGCAGAAGCCGGAGGGAAGGGAAAGAGTGTTTCTGACTTAGGAAACTGGACCCGGAATCGAGGGAAGATATGGTGAGTCCCAGGAACTGACAAACGCGTCTTTTAGCCAGAACGGAAGGGGTGGGTGCAGGGAGGAAAGAGAACCCTAAGAGATAAAAGTGGAGGGCAGGTCATGTCAGGGTCAAAGAGCTTTATTTTAAGAGTGGAGGGAGTTCTCTTGAAAGAATTTTTAGCAAGAGATGACTCAAGAAGATCTGTGTCCTAGAAAGGTATCTAAAATAGAATTTGTACATTTTTTAGAAGTCGGTTTGTTCACTTTTAGGAGTGTGAGTCTTGTAGACATTTGCACATTTACATCAATAGCAGGGACAAAAAACTTGTTCTTATATAAAGAGCTATTTTAAGACTTTTAACTGTTGGTAAATGGAGTTGGTAAATTTTCTCTTTCACAATCTTATGCAAGGGCCAAGTACATTACCAGTGGCTGCTTTAAAAACTTCCACCTGTTGATGTGAAAGGTGAAGAATATGGAGAAAAAGTAAAGTTGTGCAGAGACTAGAAGGGGCCAGACGTAGGGACCTGTGGTTTCTTGGTGGAAAACATCTTGAGAGTGATGTCACGTTATTTCAGCTTGGTGCTAACACATTTTGATGTTTGTTTCAGAGAAGGCTCGTCAGGTTTCAGGCATTATCATATAAAGGAAACAACAACATCCCCAAAGAAGTATTATCTCGCAGAAAAACATGCCTTTGGTTCAATTCCTGAGATCATTGAATATCATAAGCACAACGCAGCAGGTAAATGACCTGTTAACACGTTTTTTCAAATATAGAGGCGGGATTAAAATGGTCAGACATCGTGATGAATTCTTCCTTGAACAGTTTCAGTTTGTAGTTAATTGTAGAATGTTAATGATTTAAAATTATTGCATATTAAGGAAGTGATTTATACAAAGAAAAATAGGAAATAATATTAAGTCTCACAAAAGGCTGTCTTGGGGGCTTTCTGGGTGGCTCAGTTGGCTAAGTGTCTGACTCTTGATTCGGCTCAGGTCATGATCTCACGGTTTGAGGGACTGAGCCCCGTGTCGGGCTCTGCCTCTCTCCTTCTCTCTCTGCCCCTCCCCTCCTCGCTCTCTCTCCCTTAAAATAAATAAATAAACTTTAAAAAAAGTTTTTAAAACAGTTGTCTTGACCTCAGGACACGAGTTATTCTTACTGTATATGATGAATGTTCACATTTCTGTGGCTTATACCCTTGGTTCTACCAAAGGCTCCTTGCTTGACCAAGCTTTAGTCAGGCTCCTGAGCTATCCTTTAGATTCATTTGTGCCCTTTCTCGTGAGATCCAGTTTTAGCTAGAACCCTGCTAAGTCAGTTTCACCAGAACCCACCCTTGATATCTGCTCACACTCAGTATCTGATCAGGTTCCGTATTTTCTGCTGGGTGATGTCCAGTCACCCTGGCTTGTATTCCCCAGGATCCTGTTTGATTGACACATCCCAACCCCCCTCATTCCCTGGAGTTCCTCTTAGTAATTTTCCATCCACTGACCCCTTCTCTGCAACTTGGCTGTAAATTCTCACTTGTCCATGCTGTATTTGGGGTTGAGCCCAGTCTCTGTCAAACTCTAAAATTCTATTGCAGTGGTTCCTGCACCAGTCACAACGGTCCTGAAATAAAACCGGCCGTACCACCGTTACAAGCGTCATTGGATAGTTTCTTTTCTTTAACAGTATTAAACTAAAACCCAAGATATGTCTATGTCAGGGTTGTCCCAGAAGCTGTCAGACAAGCCCCGGGTTTAGGGCTATGCTAGTGCTTCTAAAGACTAGAGTAATCGTGTCCTGGACGAGTTTTCCATCTTTCTGAATCTCTGCTATACTTACTATCAGAGTGGGAACAAACCAAACACTGAAACCAGGAACTATATTGATGCCCATTTTCTCAGATATTGATAGGAACAGCTATTTGAGATATAATTTAAGTATCATAAAATTCACCCATTTAAGTATACAGTTGAGTGGTCTTCAGTGTATTTAGAGTGGTGCCGACTATCACCATGATCTAAGAACATTTTCATCGTCCTCAAAAGAAATACTGTGCCCATCACCTGTCTCCCCCTGCAACTCCCCCGGCCCCCACTCACCAGTCCAGCCCTTGGCAACTATTCCTCTGCTTTCTGTCTCCACAGATTTGCTTATTTCATATAAGTGGAATCATACAGTATGTGGTCTGTTGTGCCTTAGCATAGTGTGTTTGACCTTTGTCCACATTGCAGCCTGTATAAGTGTTCCATTCCTTTTTATTGACAGATAATAATCCACTGTGTTAATTTTGTTTATCCATTTTGTCCTCATTCATCAGTGGGTGGACATCTGGTTGTTTCCACATTTCGGCTTTTATGAGTAATGCTGCTCTGGACATTTGTAGACAAGTTTTTGCACGGAAATATGTTTCACTTCTCTTGGTTACTTACCTAGGAGTGAATTTGCTGGGTTATATGTTAAGTCTTCGTCTAACATATGAGAAGCTGTTTTCATTATTGATTTATTCCCAAAGAACTTTTACTTCTCTCTTTTTCTGTTACTTTTTCAGTGTTCACTTTCCCTTCTTTTTTTCTTTTGTGTTCCTGTATAAGAACTGGTGTCTCAATTCAGTCATTTAGCAAACATGGATTAAGTGCCTATGACGTGCCAGTAACTATGCCTGGTTCTAGAGAATCTGTGGTGAATTAGAGATAGTCGTTGACCCTCTCTCTCTCAGAACTTACCATCTGGGTGGGTGGGGGGGTGAGAGACAGAGAAGTATGTAACACTTTAAAGTTACTTTGAGATATGCTGAAGAAATTCAGAGGGAAATGGGTGCTTATAGGAGAGATACCTGCCATTTTTTCTTACTTAGTGCTGTAAGCAACTTATGTTAAAGGTTTACTTTACCTCACTGAAATCCAGTAGTTGCTATTCCAGTTGTTGATATATTAGAGCCCTGTATTTATGCTAAGATTACTAGTACTGAGTTAGCAAGGTGATTTCACTTTAATTTTTAATAAACTACCTTAAATCCCTTTCATAGTTCAGATCTCCTCGGAAAAAAACATGAAATAATAATTGATCATAACTGTTAGAAACCTTTTAACATTTTTAAAAATGTCTGAGAAGAGAATATGTTAGCAGAGAGCTTGATAAACACTGTAGTATTTATTTAAGTTCATTTATTTATTTTTGAGAGAAAGTGGGGGGTGGAGGGGCAGAGAGAGAGGGAGAGAGATAGAATCCCAAGTAGGCTCCATACTGTCAGCACAGAATCTGACCTGGTACTCAAATTCACGAACCATGAAATCATTACCTGAGCGAAAATCAAGAGTTGGATACTTAACCAGTTGAGCCACTCAGGTGCCCCCAAACACCGTAATATTTAAAAGGCAGTGTTTATTGAGTGAATAAAAGCATTTCTGTCTCTTAAAGTTTTTTATGTTCCGAAAAATTTGAAGCGGTTAACTCTTCTTCCTGCCTGCCTTCCTCCGTTTTTGTTTTTCGCTGGCGTATAGCAGAGTGCTGTATGTACGCACAGAGAATGAGCACTAAGGGAAGAAATGAACGGACTTTATTAGGAGTTTCTAAGTTTCGTGCTTTACCATGCAGAGCGATTAAGAATGAATTCAACTGCCCCGCTTTCTCTGACCTCCAGGACTTGTCACGAGGCTGCGGTACCCAGTTAGCGTGAAGGAGAAGAACGCACCGACCACTGCAGGGTTCAGCTATGGTAACTCATTTTGTAGTTGCACTGGCTAATTTTCCTTGAAAGAAATCCATCACCACAGGACCAATTTAGATGTTTAGAATTCCACATGGTAGAATAGAACTGTTTTTATAGTTTTATAGTATGGGTTTTTTTTGATGAGTGTCATCATAGCTATGGTAACCTTAGATTTTCTGTTTTCATCAGTATTCATAATTCAGCAGAAAACTTCCTGCTGGTGAAAAATAAGCATTGCCATGTTATTTCTAAAACAAACCAGATCCTCTCCTGGTTCTCACCAGCCTTATTGGTTACTTGCAGGAAAGTAAGGATGGGGGTCGTGAAGAAGGCATCCACTTGGTGGCTTTGTTGCTTCCAGCAAAAGCCTTTTAAACAGAAGATTAAATTCTTTCCAACCTGATGTAATTGGGGAAAAAGGCCAAAAAATGAAACTGAGGGGGAAGAGTGGTAAAGGAGGAAGTATTTGATTTTTTTTCCTGTTTCTTTAAGCTCTATTATTATTAGCTTATTAGTCAGCATCTTGTTGCTTTCTGCAGTTCACTTTGCTTGTATTGTGACGGCTCGGAAGGGAGTCCATCCTCCCCGGAGGGTAGGAAGCCACCTTTTGCAGTTCAGACGCACATTGCAAGTCTGCTCTATGTTTTACTGACAGTCCTATTATCCTGTAACTTTGACATTGACCTTGGTTGTAGCTTCTTTGTTTCCCCCTGATTCATGCCGTGTTCTCCTTATTAAATGTTATCCCTTTCTCCCTCTGTCTCACAGAAAAATGGGAGATCAACCCTTCAGAGCTGACCTTTATGAGGGAACTGGGGAGCGGACTGTTTGGAGTTGTGAGGCTTGGCAAGTGGAGAGCTCAATACAAAGTTGCAATCAAAGCTATTAGGGAAGGTGCCATGTGTGAGGAAGACTTTATAGAAGAAGCTAAAGTGATGATGTAAGCTACTCCGTTCTTTCCCCTTCCTTTCTTAGCCTCCCTCCAGCTAACACTCCAGCCGGTCTCTTTCCCTATAGTAACTATATGTGTGCATCACTTCCCTCCCAGGAAGCTGACGCACCCGAAGCTGGTACAGCTTTATGGCGTATGCACCCAGCAGAAACCAATTTACATCGTTACGGAGTTCATGGAAAGGGGCTGTCTTCTGAACTTCCTCCGGCAAAGACAAGGTCATTTTAGTAGAGACGTGCTCCTGAGTATGTGTCAAGATGTGTGTGAAGGGATGGAGTACCTGGAGAGAAACAGCTTCATCCACAGAGACCTGGTAATCCAAAACCACCCGTATACCCATCCAGTGGCCCAGCTCCTTGGTGACATGGGGGCAGCGAATGAGCAATGATGTATTAATACCCACTTTCTGTTCTCAACAGGGTTTCATCATTATCTTTAAACTCGGTAAATTTAGCTTGCCTCATAATTTTAACAGAAAAGTCTTTATTAACTCTAATACATATAATACATAATTATGTAGGCAATTGTATAAATAACGCATAATTACATAGGTAATTATTTCTAAGCAACTTACCATGTATTAAGTACTTGAGCTCCATAAGAATCGCAGGTGATAACTAGTCTTTCTGATCGTCATTGTTTGATATGGAAGAAAATTAATTTGAGAGACCCGAAGTGACTTGCATAAGGTGATAAATGGGGATAAATCCCAAGCTCTCTCCCACCTCGCACACTGTAAGCTAGAACAGAAGCTGTAACAGAAATCCTTGGCTTATTTTCCTTATTTCTCAAATCACTGGGAAAAGATGGAAGTCCATGTTAACTCCTCAAAATACTAGAAAAAGGAATCTTTTACTGATTCTAAATTATTGTGATGGAGAAACTTCTTACTTTCTCCTCTCTCTTTCTCTCTCCCTATTGCCTCCATTTCTTCTTTTCTTTCCTTTTTTCTTCTCTGCCTATTCTCAAATGTGTCTGTTTTCAGCATGTTGATAGAACTGTCAGTTCCTGTTAAACCTTAAAGGTGATTCTTTCACCAAAAAGAAGGTGAGTTTCCACCTGGGACGTTTTTCCATATTTTAGTTGTTGTTTTTAAGTAGTGCTGACATCATGCCCAGCACGGAGCCCAGGGTGGGGTTTGAACTCACAACCCTGAGACCAAGACCTGAACTGAGATCAGAGTCAGAAACTGAGCCGACCGAGCCAGCCGGGGGCCTCTTCACATCTTAGTTTTAACTTTCTTGTCATAAACCATGGATGCATTTCTCCTAGAATAACAGCAAAGCATTTACAAAAATTTAACAATCGCCTTAAACAGACCTTGCTTCAATAGGTATTTAACATATACTGGCTCATTTAATCATTATAACAACTCTAAGAAGTAGGTACTGTTATTTACAGATGAGGAAACTGAGGAGCAAATAGGATAAAATAACTTGCCAATGGTCGAGTAAACTGTGAAGTTGGAATTTGAACCCAGGGAGTTTGGCTCTAGAATCCGCACTATTGTCACTGTGTGATGCCATTTGTAGTCTTAGGCCGTAATAAAGAGCTGAAGATTTGTAAATGGAAGACTTAGATTCTGTTTCTATATCTGTAAATTGCGGGTGGGTTACAATACCGGTTTGCTCACAAGACTGTTTCCTCCCCAGCTTTACTGAGGTATAATTGACAAAACTGTATATATTTAAAGTACACAGCACAATGAATTGATATATAGATACATTGTGGAATGATTATCACAGTCAAGTTAATTCTATCCATATCTCACATGTGGTGGAATGCTTAAGATTTTTTCTTTTAGTAAATTTCAGTTAAACACTAAAGTATTCATTATAGTCATCATGCCATACATTAGATCCTCAGAATATAATGAGTTTCACACTTTTTCTTAAGATTCTCTATATAAATGATGTCATACAGTTTTTGTCTTTCTGTCTGGCTCATTTCACTTAGCATAATGCCCTCCATGTTCATCTTGGTTGCCACAACAACAAGAACTTTTTTTATGGCTTGTCCCTCTGTGTGTGTGTGTGTGTGTGTGTGTGTGTGTGTTTATTCGCTCATCCATTGATGAACAGCTAGATGGTTTCAGGTCTTGGCTCTTATGAGTAATGCTCCTATGAATATGGGGGTGCAGACATCTCTTTGAAGTACTGATTTCATTTCCTTTTGTATATATTTAGAAATGGAATTCCTGGATCATATGGTAGTTCTACTTTTAATTTTTTGAGTAAACTCCATACTGTTTTCCATAATGACTGTACCAATTTAGATTCCCACGAATAGTATACAAGGGTTCCCCTTTCTCCTCTTTTTCCTCCTTGCCAACTTTTATTATCTCTTGTGTTTTCGATAATAGCTATCCTGACAGGTGTGAAATATCTCATCATGCTTTTGATTTGCATTTCCCTTGTGATTGATGATGTTGAACCCCTTTTCATATACCTGTTCACCATTTGTATGTATTTTTTTTTTAATGTACATCCGGGTTCTTTGCCTCCTTAAAAAATTGGGTTATTTGCTTTTTTTTTGGTATTGTATGATTTCTTTACGTATTTTATACTATAAAAACCTATCTATTATACTAAAACCTCTATTGGATATATGTTTTTGCAAATAGTTTCTCCCATTCAGTAGTTTCCTTTTTATCTTGTTGACTGTTCCCTTTGCTGTGCACAGGTTTCTAGTTTGATGTAGCCTAGTTATTTATTTCTGCTTTTGTTGCTTGGCTTTTGGTGTCATATCCAAAAATTCATTGCCAAGACCATGTCAAGGAGCTTTCCCCCGTTTTCTTCTAGACCTGGATTCAGGACTTACATTTAAGTCTTTAATCCATTTCAAGTCAATTTTTGTGTACGGTGTAAGATAAAGGTCCAATTTCATTATTTTGCATATAGATATCCAATTTCACCAGCACCATTTATTAAAGAGACCATCTCTTCCCCACTGTGTGTTCTTGGCCTCTTTGTCAAACATTAGTTGGCCGTATAGGCATGGATTTATTTCTGGGCTCTGTATCCTTTTCCATTGGTCTATATATTTGTTTTTGTGCTAATATCATACTGTTTTGGTTACCATAGCTTGGTAATATAGCTTTAAATCAGAATGTGTGACGCCTCTAGCTTTGTTCTTCTTTCTCAAAGTTGTTTTCGATACTTTATGCCTTTTGTAGTTCCATATGAATTTTAGGATTTTTTTCTGTTTCTGTACCAAAGGAATGTACCAAAGGAATTTTGAAAGGGATTATATTGACTCTGTAGATTGCTTTGAATGGTACGAACTTTTTAACAATATTAATTCTTCAACCCATGAAGGGGTAGCTTTCCATTTGTTTGTGTTCTTTTCAGTTTTTTTCATCAGAATTTTTTGAGTTTTTGGCATTCATTTTGCCTTTTTAGTTAAATTTATTTCTAACTGTGTTATTGTTTTTGGTGCTGTTATAAGTGCATTTGTTTTCTTAATTTCTCTCAGATGTTTCATTGTTACTATATAAAATGCAACTAATTTTTGTGTATTGATTTTGTATAATGCAACTTTATTGAAATCATTTATTAGTGCTAATGTTTTTTTTGGTGGAGTATTTAGAATTTTCTACCTGTAAGATCATGCCAACTACAAACAAAGACAATTTTAATTTTGCTTTCCAATTTGAATGCCTTTTCTTTTTCTTGCTTAATTGCTTTGGCTAGGTCTTTTAGTATTATGTCGAATAAATGTGGTGAGTGGGCATCATTGTCTTGTTCCTGATCTTAGAGGAAAAGCTTTTAGCTTTTCATTGTTGAGTGTGATGTTGGCTGTGGGTTGGTCATATATAACCTTATTATGTTGAGGTATATTCCTTTTATACTAACTTGTTGAGAGTTTTTATCATAAATGGATATTGAATTTTGACAAATGCTTTTTCTGCATCTGTTGAGATGATCATGTGATTTTTATCCTTCATTTTGTTAACGTGGTATATACATACACATACACCAATTTATTGATTTGCATATGTTGAACCATCCTTGCATCCTGAGGATGAATCCCTCTTGATCATGGTGTATGAGCCTTTTAATGTGCTGTTGAGTTCTGTGTGCTCATATTTTCTTAAGAATCTTTTAAATATCTCTGTTCATCATGGATATTGACCTATAATTTTCTTTTCTTATACTGTCTGTGTCTGGCTTTGGTGTCAGGGTAATGCTTACCTCCTAAAATGAGTTTGGAAGTGTTCTCTCCTCTTCAGTATTTTGGAAGAGTTTAAGAAGGATGGGTGTTAATTTTTCTTTAAATTCACCAGTGAAGCCCTCTGGTCCTGGGCTTTTCTTTTACAAAACTGTTTTAAAGATTACAACATACGATTGGGGCAAGAGACTCCGTAAAATAGAAGATGTGATATATATAACATTCCTTATTCTCATTATGCTTAGCAGTGATAAAGAACTTCTCTTTTGTCATATTGAAAGTTGTGAATTAAGCACCTTCCTCTTTTTTTGTACTTTCAAAACGGATGAAAATCGAATGCCTACATGAGTTTGGCAGACTACATCTGTCCAGACAGAACATATCTTGGTGAAAGCAATTTTGATAATTTTGTGCTTGTGATATTGCAATCACTATGGTAGGTTTGTGTCACTCCTGAAGAGAAGATTTTGATGCTCCTGTCTTTTGAGCAAAGAATGCTGTTGACCATGAAGTTGAAGGCATTAGAAGGCATCTCCATAGCAAGATGAGGCAAATCTGGGGAACTTTAAATTTTTTTTTTACATTTTCATTTATTTTTGAGAGACAGAGCACAAGTAGGGGAGGGGCAGAGAGAGAATGAGACACAGAATCCAAAGCAGGCTCCAGGCTCCTAGCTGTCAGCACAGAGCCCGACCCAGGCCTCGAACTCACAAACCGCGAGATCATGACCTGAGCCGAAGTAGGATGGTTAACTGGCTGAGCCACCCAGGTGCCCAAATCTGGGGAACTGTAGAAGAGAGTCTTAAAATGCCTTCAGCACGAATAATCTTATATAAGTGGAATTGCCACTTACAGAGAATACAATGCTAGAGAAGCGTCAGAAATAAAAATGCACCTGGGTGCACCTGGGTGGCTCAATCCGTTAAGCATTGGACTTTGGCTCAGATCATGATCTCATGGTTCATGAGTTTGAGCCCCCCCTCAGGTGAGCCCAGGCCCCGCATTGGTGAAACTTGAGCCCCGCTTCAGGTGAGCATGAGCCCCGATTTGGATGACCCCTGCTTCTCTTTCTCTCCCTCTCTCTCTCTGCTCCTCATGGGATTCTCTCTCCCTCTCTCTCTGACCCTTGCTCACTTGTGCCATCTCTTTCTCTCAAAAAAGAAAATGCATCTTAGTCCATGGGTTATGGCATTAAAAATATTGTTATCATGTTTTTCTTCTGAGAAATACTGTCTTTTTACCAAACTGTTTTCTTGAGTCTTAAAGAATGGGCAAGAAAATATAAATTAAATCATCCAGAGTCATATTTGACCAATTGCATGTATCATATTACAATATACTGGAAACATTATGGATGACAAGGCAAACTATGTTGCATACGGGTGAGTTTTCTTGATTGAGATCAGGATGACCAATCACTGAGCAAAGCTATTGGGTAAAAGATCAGTTACCTATCAGTTACCTTTGTCGTTTGTCATCAAATTCACCTAGTGAGAACCTAGATCAAGGACTTCAAGAGATGTCGTTATCGGGGCGCCTGGGTGGCTTGGGTGGTTAGGTGTCTGACTCTTGGTTTCGCCTCAGGTCATGATCTCACAGTTCGTGAGATGGAGCCCCGCACCGGGTGCTGACAGTGCAGAGCCTACTTGGGATTCTCGCTCTCTGTCCCTCCCCTATTCGTGTGCATGTGCACACTCTCTCTCTTTCTCTCAATCTCTCTCTTTCAAAACAAGTAAAGTGAGAAAAAAAAGAGAGATGTTATTATCAGTAAGGAAATCTCACAGCTTAATAAAAATGGAAAGGGGAGAGGGGAAAGTAGGTTGATCTTGTTAGTCCTCATTTAGGTCTGACAGTTGGTGAAGTCACATGATAATGCCTTACTGCACTTATGACCTTCGGACCCAACTTTGTACCCATTTTTTCAAATATATATTGGAGACATTCATGCTGGGATAAAAACAGTTTTTAAAGAGACATTTCCACCTTCTGTAAATGTTGACTGGGCTATATAAGCTTAAGAGAAACAGAATTTATATTTTTCTACTTTGCAGAACTTTGTAACTATTATACCATTGAAATGTTATTTTCCAGGCTGCCAGAAATTGTCTAGTAAACGAGGTGGGAGTTGTGAAAGTATCCGATTTTGGAATGGCCAGGTAAGGCTGAGTCTGTGTGAACATTTTCTATCCATTTTGGATTAAGTTAACATGAGACTGTGACCTTCGAAGGGACAGAAAGCCTGACGTGTGCTGTGCAGTTTGACACAGTCAAGGCCTATTTTTTCTGAGGCTGACTTAAGAGCTGTTTTTAAACCGCATCTTTTGTCCTATTAGCAAAATATTGGTAGAACCCATCATTTTCCTAGGAAGACTAATTGTTTTTTCTACTTTTTAGTGTGTTTTGATGTAAGGCAATAAAATAAATTAGATTATCTATCTTTTGAAAAATTTCTTTGCCGAAGGTATCCATTTTACTGTTACCTTGGGCTTTTTCGCAGGTAAACGAATTGTTGAGAAATTATGACTTCTTCATGCTTTATTATGTGGCTTCAGGCGATAGTCACATTAGCCTGTAGAATTAATAAGCGTGGGGATAGTCGGCACTGGTGAAGCAGAAAGGAAATCCTGTTAGCTGTTCTGCGATAAATGAATTCATTAAAAAAAAACTGAGTGTACATTACGATGTTAATTTTTTTCCACTAGGTGGTAGTATAGCATGTTAAATATGTTACTTTCATTTTTCCTTGGCGTGGGTTAGATTTCTAGAATCTTTTGTTTTCACAGAAAATGTGTTTGGGGTAAAGTTCTTAGAATACCCAAATCTGTTGTGTTTTTATTCTCTTAATTTTTTAAATTTTAATAGAGTGTTAGAAAAGACCTTGAAAACATACTGTTTGTCCTTTTCCTCCTCTCTGTCCATTCCCTCCTCCATACATCCAACCGTAAAGAAATTAGGCTGGGGTGCCGGGATGGCTCAGTCGTTGAGCGTCCGACTTCAGCCCAGGTCATGATCTCACGGTTTGTGAGTTCGAGCCCCGCATCTGGCTCTGTGCTGACAGCTCAGAACCTGGTGCCTGCTTTGGATTCTGTGTCTCCCTTTCTGTCTGTTCCTCCCCCACTCACACACTGTCTCTTTCTCAAAAATAAACAAAAAAAAAAAAGAAAGAAAGAAAGAAAGAAATTAGGTGCCTACTGTGTACCAGGGTGTTAGGCTGAACCAGAGCAGAGAATAGGGCAAGTGGGTCCTGCCCACACGCAGCTTATATTCAGGAGGAGAGAGAGACATAGACCCGAGACAGTCACGGAGAAGGGAAGACACAGTAGTGTGACAGAGCAGGGATCAGCACACCATAGCCTCTGGCCCGGATGTGACCCAACACCTCTTTGTTCCGTGAGCCAATGGTAGTTTTCCAAATTTTAAATGGTTGGCAAAAATTAAAAGAATTTTGTCTGAAATTCAAATGCCAGTGTCCATAAATAATTACGTGGTGTCTGCGGCTGCTTTCACACTAGAAAGGCAGAGTTGGATAGTGGTGACGGAGACTGTATCGCCTGAGAAATCTGAACTATTCATCGCATGACCCTTTATAGAAAAAGTTTGCTCAGCCCTGAGATAGAGGTCACTTGGGGCTGGCGGGGGGAGTGGGTGCTGAGTGATGGTGTGGAGCGGGGTCCTAGTAGCTACTTCACGTCTGGTGCTCTGGAGGGCCTCTCTGTGTTTTTTTTTCTTTTTGTTTTTTGTTTGTTCTCTTTTCAGATTTTTATTTCAATTCCGGTTAACATAAGTGCAATATTGGTTTCAGGAATAGAATTCAGTGATTCATCACTTACACACAACACCCAGTGCTCCTCACAACAAGTGCCTCCTTAATACCCATCACCCATCTGGCCCATCTCCCACCCACCTCCCTCCATCAACCCTGTTTTTTCTCTATTGCTGAGAGTCGCTTATGGCTTACTTCCCTGTCTCTCCCTCCCCCACATGTTCATCTGTTCTGTTTCTTAAATTTTATGTATGAATGAAATCATATGGTATTTGCCTTTTTCTGACTGACTTATTTTGGTTAGCATAATGTACTCTAGCTCCATCCACATCATTGCAAATGGCAAGATTTCACTCTTTTTGATGCCTGAGTAATGTTCCATTGTGTCTATGTACCACATCTTCTTTATCTGTTTATCAGTCAATGAACATTTGAGCTATCTCCATAGTTGGGCTATTGTTGATAGTTCTGCTATAAACATTGGGGTGCATGTACTCCTTTGAATCTGTATTTTTATATCCTTTAGGTAAGTACCTAGTAGTGCAATTGCTGGATCATAGGGTAGTTGTAATTTCAGTTCTTTGAGGAACCTCCACACTGTTTTCCAGAGCAGCTGCACCAGTTTGCATTCCCACCAACAGTGCAAGAAGGTTCCCCTTTCTCTGCATCCTTGCCAACGCCTGTTTTTTCTTGTGTTGTTAATTTTAGCCATTCTGACAAGTGTGAGATGGTATCTCATCATGATTTTGATTTGTATTTCCCTGATGACAAGTGATGTTGAGCATCTTTTCATGTTTCTGTTAGCCATCTGGATGTCTTCTTTGGAAAATGTCTATTCATGCGGGAAGACCTCTTTGAGACCAGGATATTTGAATCGAGGCAGAAGTAGCCAATTAGGTGGAAATATGAGGATAAAATATTCCAGGTGGAAGAAACAGCAAATCTAAAAGCTTGAAATCGGGGACAAGCTTGGCCTGCTGAAGGAAACAAAGAGGGCCAGGGTGGTTGGTCCAGGGCCAGCGCAAGGAGTAGTTATAAAGGCACAGAAGGACCAGGTCACCCAGGCTGAGTTTAGTTCCTCATGAGAGCAGGACTGATGCCGGTCAGGGCAGTATTTAGCCCTCCTCTTTATATGCTTTTTATGAAGATTTTCTCTGATGGGCAGCCCTCCAGTTTCACATGTTTGATTTTCATAGGTTTGGCTACAGAAAATCTATGCTTTCTCATCGGCCCCTTTAAAACCCTCATTAAACCCTGAATTCAGACTCCCCTGATTGACAGACAATTTGATCCAACCCATGGTGGCATTGTTACCATCTTTGTCCATGCAGCAAAGGAAGCTAAAAATTAACTTGTTCATATAATACATAAATGCGTTCCTCTTGCAAATACACTCTGAACACATAACAGAAAGGGCTGAAGTCACCACCTCAATCAAAGGGCCTCCCCCCAGGGAGCCGAAGTTATCAGTTTGCGTGTGTCTTTCCAGAAGGACATAAGTATGCTTGCATAGCAAACCTTACATAGTATTGTTTTGAGAGTGTGTGTGTGTGTGTGTGTGTGTGTGTGTGTGTGTAGGACAGATGTCATGGCATATAAATACATACTCCACCATTTACATATGTCATTTTGCAATTAGCTGTTTTCATTTGCTGTAGGTTTAAATTGCACTCTGTGGAATTGTGGGGTCTAAAAGCACGTATGTCTCCAAACGCTCTGCACCACTTCCTTTAGAGCAGCTCTGCTTTAGATGTTTTACATGTGGGCCTTTTGGGTTCAATTTTGTCTAAAGAACAAAATTGTTTACCAAAAAAAAAAAAAGCTTGCTAGCTCTTTTATTGTGTTCTGCCTCTATTATAAAAAAGAAAAACACAGCAAAACAAAAGGGCAGATACTAATGTTACAACACACCCATCTCAAGCACATAAACGAAGCTCAGAGGAAGATGGAAATCACCAGGCGTGGCCACTGAGGCAAACATTTAGCTTCAACCGGATGCTTGTTGGACTTCAGTCAACTGTGTTTTTGATTCTAAGAGGAAAAAAAAAAATCAAAGAACATGTACAAAATGTAGATCATAACTCAGAGGCGTAAACCTGTGGTGTGTCTTTCTCCAGGTATGTTCTGGACGATCAATACACAAGTTCTTCTGGTGCAAAATTTCCAGTGAAGTGGTGTCCCCCAGAGGTGTTTAATTACAGCCGCTTTAGCAGCAAATCAGATGTCTGGTCATTCGGTAAGAACGTGGTCTGTTTTTCCTCGGCTCTGCTCTGAAGAGGAAGTGGATGCATCCTTGGGTAATCCTTCTCCTTCCTTTCCCAGGTGTTTTAATGTGGGAAATATTCACTGAAGGGAGAATGCCCTTTGAGAAAAACACCAACTATGAAGTGGTAACCATGGTTACTCGTGGCCACCGACTCTACAGGCCGAAACTGGCATCCAAATATGTGTACGAGATGATGCTGAGGTGTTGGCAGGAGGTAAAGAGTTTTTGTGTGCTTTCTTTCTGAATCTCGAAAACATGTAGGGATCCGAAGCTTGGTAGATTAATAACGTAGAGTCTTTAAAACCATAGTGAGTGAGTGCACATTTTGTATGATTTCAAACCCTAGGTGGAAAACCAGCCCTCTCAAAATCAGGTCTGAATAATGGGAAGAAAAATGTGGAGACATGGAAAATTAAAATAATTAAGATAATAAGTTCAGGCTGCCACCCCACTCCCAGGTAGAAATCCTGTCACAGCTGCCTGAGTTACGACTCAAGGAATAACCCTGGAAAAGTAGCTCTTCTTTCCCGGACTTCATGTATTGTTGAAGTATTACTCTTTCATGAGAGAGAGTTTCTTTCTCCAAACCTCGACTTCCCTAGATCTCTTTACTCACAGGCTTTGAAAATGTTCCTTCCCCATGTATTAAAATGTCACCTCATAGAAGAGGTTAGGCACTAAAATGACTTTTGAAAGATAATGTTAACTTACATGTAATGTGTGCTAGGCACTGAACCAAGCGTTTTGGATTTAGTTCTCAAAATAACCTTTTGAGGTACAGAGACTTTTACTATGACCACTTTATGGATGAGAAGACCTGGGCTCATGAAGTTGACGCTTGTCCAAGGCCACTCTGCGACAGAGAAGCAGAGCCCATGCTCTTGGTCACTTACTATAATGCCTCCAAAGAGCACTGATTGGCATGGGAGTGGCCTGGGCAGGAAGTGCTGCTGGGGGTGGGAGAGGACAGTGTGAGCAAAGGTAAGGCGGTGGTAATGAGTGTGGTGTGTGTACGTGAGGGTAGAGATTGGTCTGATAGAGTAGAAAGCCCATGCGAGAGTTTTTGTGGGGAACAAACTTGGGTAGCGAGAGGGTGGGGGAGGGGCGGGTTAGAGAGGGCACTGCAAATTAGCAGGGCTTGATTTTGCAGGCAATAAGGAGCTCTCCTAGCTTCTTGAATGGAAAACACAAAAGTAGTGTAGTAGAAAGATGTGTCTAGCAACAGTCCGTGTAGAATAGAGTAGACCCGTTTGGAGATACGTGCATGTTCTGGGACCAAACCATCAATATCTGCACTAGTATGCTATGTCATGGGAGTTTGAGCAGTGACCAATTATTTTTGGAATGGATTCTGGAACCCACAGCTTCTCTTTGATTTTTAATTGTAGAAACCGGAGGGAAGGCCTTCCTTTGAAGATTTGCTGCGCACCATAGATGAACTAGTCGAATGTGAAGAAACTTTCGGAAGATAAGTGGTGGTGTGATCTGTGGCTTCCAGATTCCAAAGCATGAGGAAGAACTGGCACTCTGTGGCTAACTTTTAATTTATTTAGCTCTCGGACATGTAGATTGTCTTCCTTATAGAAGGTGGAACACCTAAAGCATTTGCTTCTAGGCCAGCCTGAGCTCTGGGACTGAATCTTTCAAATTATGGAAATGCTGTCTTAGGGACAGTGATTGAAAAAACTCACTTTTATCCATTCCACAAGCATTTGAGTGCCCACCATGTGCTACGGACAATGCCCAGAGCCCAAGCTTTGCCCTTTTCAGGGGTGTACATGGGGTCACGTTAGCTGGGGCCAGTGAAGGTCAGGATATTTGGGAAGAGATAGGGAATTCTTATCTCTGGAACCTTGTTCCAGCAACCCGTCTCTTTCCTTTGACGTCTATAGAAATCTGGGCCTGAGACATTGTCTGGAATGGGGGTTCTGGAGGAAACAGGAACCCATCTTGGATAAGTACCCTTCTTTTGTTTTGAAAACATCTGTTTTCAAGACTGCCATTAGTATCACATTAAAAATATTTGTATGCTGTATATATTGTAAATATATATAATATATAAAGATATATATTTATAAGAAATATGAGTTGTCTTTTAATTAAAATTTTTAATTATGTATCACACGAGCTTTCCTTTTTAGGACTTAGGACTGTGCCTTGCAGCTGTCAATTTCTTTTCCCCCGGGGATCAAATATTCCTTAATGAAGAGAAAAAAGTCTGAATCCTTCTGCCATTAATATTCCCTCTCCATTTAGGCAGACATGTTTGGGGGTGCCTGTCTAATTTAAGCCCTAACCAGGCCCGTGTTTGGGCTGATTGACCTTTCCCATGGTATCTATCACTAAAAGGAGTTAGGTAAAAATTGAACTAGGGGTAATCAGTCACTTTTTACATCTTAAGAATCTGCCCCAGGACGTGGATGCTGTACGTGGAGGTGCTAGGCTCTGGGGCAGAGTGATGAGGTGATGTTCACAACAAAGCCTGCCCCCACTGCAAGCAAGACCCAGGAGCAAGCTCAGGTTCTGGCAGAGAGACCAGGAAAAATGGGGAGAATGGTGTATTGAGCCATCTTCCAGATGGTTTTCAGGAGACCTGGTTGGACTTGGATTCCTGGATCAGTGATATCATCTACAGTAGCCTCATGGTAGACCCTGTGATCAAGTTTCTTTGCCTGGGTTTTTGACCATTACAATCTCTAAGACACCAGCTGTCTTAGTGGAAACTTCAGTTTTCCTCATGAGCCCAGGGAAGTGAAACAGTCTCTTATTAGTATCAGGGATCATGTATTGCCCCATACATTTTTCTTGATATTATGGGGGCAGAAAGCTGAGAAACACTCAACACACAGGACCTTTCTTTAAGGAGTTTTGATCGCTCTGGGGACTGCCGTGGTGTCCCCTGTGCACAGGTGTTGTGTGAACACAGAGCTGTTGCAGGCTGCTCTGAGTAGTGCCTCCCTGTGACCCCGGAGGGCCATCTCTCCCTTCAGGTCTGTCCATCCGCTGAGAGCTATCCTTCCATATCCTTCTTATAATGGAAAAAAAAAAATTATCTTAAGTCTTGTCACCTTGTCTGTTTGCCACCTTCCTCCTCATCTTCCTGTTTAACTGTACCCCAGTCACAAAAATATACGTAATTTTAACTGAATTGCAGCTCATTCAAGGAGTTGACCATATTTGTTACACTTGGGTTTGAGTATGGTTGTTAGATCTTTCACCGTTCTTTCTCCTTCACCTTGACTCCTCCCTCCCCTCCCTGTCCCTTCTCACCTGGAGCAGCTTGTTCAAAGTGCTAGACGGTGTTGAAGAAAGTGAAGACAAAGTATAGTCCTTGTACTAATCGTTATGTATACTATAGATGTGGAAAACAAGATGGATAACACCTGGGAACATTTTCTTCAAAAATCTTCAAAATCTTCACCATAACTTAAAAGAAGTTTTTGTATAAAAGCGTAAGTAAGGCAAAAAGTGAAGTAAAAATAGAAGAATCCACCCAGAATGCTTCAAGAGATCTTAATCTCTAAAGCAGGAAATAGGAAGGGCAATGTGAATATGCGATGTCTTCATTAGAATTGTTCCCTTTAGTTTTAATTCTTGGTTGTATTTTCCAAGGGGATGAAGTACAGCTCCTGAGTGCATTTCTTATTGATGTCATTTTTATATTTCTCAGCCATGGCTCAGTCACCTTTTAGGTATATTATTGAATTGGCTTTCCATCCCCACAAAAAATGAGGTTTCGTAATATGGTCCTTGAAGTGTCAGTACTGAGTGGGAGGACAGAACATTCTAGACTTTCTACTTTGATACCTAGAATCTAATTCTCTTTCTACCACTGTGTCCCTTGTCCTATCTGTCCATCTCTGTCCAGAGAAGGCAGTTTGATTTGATGATTTTTAAAGTCTCTTTTGTGAAAACGTTGTTGACTTCTTGAACATGTTGTTTGCTGGAATCGCCCACACGGTTGGGAATGAGGAACCCATAGCAACTACCCTCAGAGATCTGGATGTAGATTATTGAGCCTTCTTATATAGGCCATTCGGTTGTCATTCACACACTTTTCTCTGAGGTTTTTAGAACAGGAAAATAGGTGGGGTTAACTTTGCTCGTGAGAAACATCTTGGGTGAGCTATGATTTCAGTTAAAAGATGTGTTTTTGTGACCGGAGCACCGCTGAAGAACAGAAGACTGCTTTGTGCACTCCCTGCAGAAGTACGGCCATGATTCTTTCCACCTGTAAGTACGATGGCTTTGCAGTCATCAGCAGGGCTTGTACTGGGCGTGTTCCTTATCCTTGAACCCCAGAGGGAGGCATAAGGCTGGTGAAATTTGGAGGATCGTTTCTCCAGATGTTGGGACAGGGTTTTGTGCGTTATTTAAATAACCATTGTAGTGATGTAATTTTAATAAGGTTGCTCATTGAGACGGCAAAGGGAAATAAAATACTGTCCTTAAATCTACATGCATGTATGGAAACGCAGTTTGAAAAGTGTTGTTGTTTTTTTTAATTGTTTTTAATGTTTACTTATTCTTGAGATCAAGAGAGAGAGGCAGAGCATGAGCGGGGGAGAGGCAAAGAGAGGGAGACACAGAATCTGAAGCAGGCTCCAGACTCCGAGCTGACGGCACAGAGCCTGACGTGGGGCTCAAGCCCACAAACCCTGAGGTCATGACCTGAGCTGAAGCCAGATGCTTAACCAGCTGAGCCACCCAGGTGCCCCCGAAAAGTGTTTGTTTTTCAAGTGATGTTTAGTGTAAAGACCTCAGAGCTGAAGGCTAGGAGACCCAAGTTGTAGTGTCTGGATTTGCTGCTGCCTTGGTGGGTCCCCTTTGGCAACTTCTTAGACTGGGTCCCTATCTGTAAAATGGTACCCTCTTTTTGCCCACCTCCCAACACGATTTCATAAACAGCAGCTAAGAATAACAGGGCTTTCATGATCTTAATTTTGGAGTTGCTTTGGAGGACTATCCAGTTCCTCGTGCACTTTTGAAAATGCTAATTAATTTAGCTCCATGAGGGCCTTATCATGCAAAGAATTAAAAAATAAGGAACACAAATTCTGTCTTTGATTTTAACTTGGAATGACTCCAGAACCTAGTTTTAACAAAGCTCCGTCATATCAGATGAAAGCAATCAAAGACCAGCTAACAAAGTTTTTACGTTTCTGATTCTCAAGTGGCAATAGGAAAAATTGACTTCAGTTTTTAAATGTCATCTGTTGAAACCAGATCACCTCACAGGACCCAACACCTGCCGGTTGAATCTGTAAAAAAATAAACGAGACTCTTCCAGTTGTACTGACCCGAATGTAACTTACCGTCTCCCATCCACTCCCAGACAATATGGGGCTGCCTGTTGTCAGAAACGCACGTGAACCAGAGCCAAGCAGAAAGAGCTAAGAAGCAACAATTTATGTCCCCACCTCCCCCAGGGGTGGGACGAAGATGAGCAGTGACTTAACCTTTTTATTAAAAGCTATCTGAGCGTCTGTTCTTCATTTCTCCTGAGGCCGGAACTAGAGGAAAGGCTGTAAATGATAATAGGAAAGACTTAGTTATGTATAACACAAATAATGCTGAGGGCCGAGACAGGATTAGGGTGCCCGGGGGATTAAATAAGAGACTACCTGTTGGCGGGATATTTTGACGATGATCCTGGCTGGCCTGGAAGGGCATGAATTTGATGAGCACTCACCGTCTCTTCCAGCTTCCGGTAGTTTGTTTGATGGCAAAAATCACCTGTTTATTTCTGCCACAAACCACACGTCGATATGGCTGCATTTGCTTCTGGGTAAAACAAGAAGTGTTTACTGTGGATAAGAGAAAGTCCCCAGGTGTATTACTGCTAATCAGAAAATGTGTGTACATGTTTGCCGGGCAAGTCATTTGCCAAATACGCTTGTTTTAAGAGCTGTCATGGAAGTCTGGCCTGATAGGCTGCTGGAGGGCAGGAGGAAATAATTGTTGCGGGTGAGATATTGGTCACCCCGAATGGTGGGGAGAGACTGAGTGAGGTATCAGGGCACTGCTCCGGTGAAGCTCATTTGGTGGAACATAACTGGGTATTGCTAAAGTTTCTACCCACAAGCAGTGGCTCTGAGGACAGACCCAGGCTAGTAAAGTTACTTAGAGGACAGAGCCCGGGGAGAAGTGCTGGGGGCGGGAGGGGGGGGGTTGAAAAAGTGACCTCTTCCTTCCCCTCTGCCTCACTTTAACCTAATTTCTCTGCCTTTCTTTCCTTCCCAATGTATAAAGCAGAAGGGAAAAAATATAATGATGTATATGAGTGATTCTTAAGTGTTAGTGTGCCCGAAGTCCACATGGGCTACTGTTAAAATGTAGATTTCCAGACTAATCTCCTTAGTTGGATCTGGGGGTGAGGTCAGGGCACCTGATCACATTGCTTTTCTGTGGCCTCTGTTTGTTTGTTTTTTTACTAAAAAAAAAGTTTGTTTATTTTGAGAGAGAGAGAAAGTGTGAGTGGTGGAAGGGCAGAGAGAGGGAGAGAGAGAATCCCAAGCAGGTTCCATGCATTCAACACAGAGCCTGATGTGGGGCTCAATCCCATGACATTGAGATCATGACCTGAGCCAAAACCAAGAGTCGGATGCTTAACCGACTGAGCCATCCAGGCGTAGGGCCTCTGTTTTTAAAGCCCTCTCTTGAACCTTGTTGTATTCCAGTTCCACACCTACCCTGCCAAGTTAATATCTTCCATCATTACCATTATTATGAATATGAAGATAAACAGGGTAGCTGTGTAGCCACTTGTCTGATGGCCCCCAACGGCATCCACCTCCTGGGATTCACACCCTGTGCAATCCCTCTCCTTGAGTCTGAATTGGACCTTGTAACTCACTTCTTATGAATAGAATATGATAAAAGTGGTAGAATGTTATCTCTGAGATTAGGTTGTAAAGAGATTGGGGCCTCTGACTTACTGCTCTTGGGTTCCTTGTCTCTTGGATTACCGGCTGCCGTGCCGTGAGCGTTCTCAGGTGGCCTGTGGAGAATCCCCATCATGAGGAACTAAGGCACCAAGGCCTGCCGACAGCCGTGGAAGTGATCGTGGAAGTGGATCGACTCAACCTGACGCCATTTCCATGAGCTTCGCGAACTCGTCGAGCTCTAGCTGCAGGCACCTGGCTGAGCGGGGCCTGGACTCCCGCCCCACCGAAGCTGTGAAATAATAAATTGTTTATGCTTCCAAGCATGGAGATGATGTTGTTTCCAACAACAGATCATGAATTCAGTGGCAAAAGCAGGGAGAACCAGGGACCCAAATCAACATTGGCCACTTCTGCCACATTTTTTGCCTCAGGCTGGAGTTGGTCCTCTTTATCAAAAATAGAGAATTTCTTAACACAGACACTAGCAGATGTGTCTTTTGTTTTAAATCAGTTCACTTTTATCTCCCTACGACTGCTCAGAGTGTGTTGTAATAATGACAACTGCTGCCACCATTTGTAGCTCCGTCTGTGAGACTTCCGTGTCTTCCAGCTGCTGAGACCCCCTGTTGTTCCTCAGTGAAGCCCGCCTGGCCAACATCACTTACGCACTTCCTGCCCACGGAGGGTCAGCGCACGCAGCTTCCGGCACACTGGCAGCCCTGCCGGCAGGTCTCGTGGCCACACACTTCACGTCATAAGCTGACTCAATGTCTTGGGTGTGATATCTGTGAGCTCATCACGAATTTTGAGACCTGGAGGCAGAGAGGAGTGATATACAAGATGACCGTCCTGGCCACCTCAGGAACGCTCATTCCTAGGAAGAAACAAGTATTCCTGCATCGAGCAAACAATGGCTTCAGGGTGCTGGAATGTTTGGAGCCTGGGGGTGTGCCCTGGCCAAGAGTCTGTGATGGGCAGCCTTTGGGAGGCTCTGCCTCCCCACACAGCATCCTTTACCCCTCGGACACGCCCTCCCCTGGTGCCCGGTACCCCATCCAGCTTCTCAGGCTTCTGGAATCTCTTCACTCCTTCCCCACAGCCACACGCCTTCAGGCCCCAGCCAGGCCACGCACCAGTTTTGTCTTCCACCAAATTTATCAGTTTCCTGTCTTATGAGCTAGATGCCCGTTTTCTGTTAGTGGCCAACGAGTCCCCTAAAGTTCTTTCACTTACTTTAAGACCAAGACGATGTCAAAAAGCCAGTTTGGGATTTAACGCAAGGTTGTTAACTTCTTTTGTCAATCCTTTCCAAACGACTAAGCTCTCTGGTGACTATCATTTCTTAGAAGCATGGACATTTTAATATCAAAACGAAATTTAGCTGGAGTGTTCTGGTAGCATTCCTCTTAGAAGGAGTGTCTTTAATATCAGAAGGAGGCATCTACGCTAAACAAGGATAACTTAACACCTCAAATATATAAAGAGCATAAACTCATAATAAAGGAGAGCTATCTAAATTGAATAAACATGTCTATGAAAAACTCAACGTGTTACTTCTTCCCTCCCTTTCTGCCTCCCTTTCTCCTGGTCTGTCCTTTCCTTCCTCCTTCCCTGTCTGCTTCCTTCCTTCTCTTACCCTCATTGATGTGAGTTCTTTGTTTGGCATCTAGAGCGCCTTTTCTGATGCCCGATCAGAGGTCGAATTTCATGCTAAAGGAAAGCTCACTGTGTGTCATACCTCCCCGATAACGTCCGTCAAGTCATTTACTGCATGCCTGTCTTTAAAAGACCTTTAAGAAACAGATGTAGTGGCAGGAAGTTAAGGGAGTCATGAGGAAATTTGGCCTTTCTGGGAATTTCTGGAAAAAAATAAGGCATCTCTTGTAGTGAAGGTAGAGACTCACTAATCAATCCATCGCCCAGGTTTTCAAGGTTTTCCTCCACACCCTCCAGCTGCTGCACAGCAGCCGGCACCAGAATTCCTTGCCTTAACACCACAACCTGGAACGTGTGAGTTGCGGGCGATCAGCGAAACTCAGCCAGTTATTCATGTTTTCAAATACAAATCAGCAGCCATCTGCCCGTTGTTATGACCAAATTCAGTAGGAATGAATTTCACTTAAGGCTCTGATTCAAAATGAAACACCGACATCAGAGATGCCAGGGGATGAATGCGAGGTTATGCTGATGTAAACCTCAAAACCGTAGAAACGGAGGGAAGAGCGGGCACCAGCTTTGCTTCCCAGACAGCTGGAGCCCCGCTTTTCACCCGACACGTCTTTGTGTGCAGGAAGGTGGCCTTGGAGGTGCTGGGAGAAGTGGCGCTTCTCACATTCGCTCCCTTCCAGTGCCCCCTGCTGGAAACCCGTTCCCCCGCAGCCCTGCCGTGGCCACCCGCACGCCTCTGGAGGCTCAAGGAGATTTGCTCGGGGGAGAGAAGGCGGAGAAAGCATTCCCAGGAAAGAACACGAACACCAAGTAAAAATGAGGGGTTCAACTGCCTTCCCCATGAGAGACGTGCGGTTGCTAAAGGTCACAGAGATTACATTGGGATGCGGTGCCTTTTTCCTGATTTGCTGGTGCCTGATATATAAATAAGGATGTTTGCTGGGGAATAAGAAGCAGGTGAAAAGCTCAGCCGGGAGAGGAAGCTCCTTCCCGAGATAATCTTCGACCCTGCCGGCAGGCAAATAGTCACGGCCCATCTCTGGGGCATTTGAAGTCTCTCTGGCAAAGGCCTTTGATATGCACGAGCCTCTGCCTAAGCTGGGAATTTTCCAAAGGCACAGAAGAACCTTCTCTCCACAGGTTAATCAGCAAAGAACAGTTTCTGTAATCACAGTGTGCACGTGGAAGGGACTCTCCATTTGTTCCCTCGCCCCAAGACCTGTAATGCTGTGAATTGAAAATGCCCACAAATCAAATGATCAATGATCTCTGCTTTGGAACAAATCGATATTTCAGTCTATAAATAAAGATGGTTGGTGTCTTGGGAAGTCGGGCCAAACAAGGGAACACCAGCAGGCTGCTGCTCGGCGTTCACGATTTGTTTGCAGCTGCTCGGCCATGACTTCTTGGGCCGCGGCTGTGCCAGGCCGAAGGCTGGGAACCGTAAACGAGGCGGAAGTGGACCTTCCTGCCCGTGGCTGCTCTCGGTCTCAGGGGAGAAGGAAAACTTGATCACACTGGTTTGGTGGCGGCATAGGTCATACCTTTTTTTTGAAGGTAATTGTCTTTGCTATGGAATCAGGAAAAATAAGTGTTTTTGAAAACACTTCCTCCTAAATCCCAGAGTGCAGAAGCCATCAAAGGTAACCCAGGGGACATTGTCGGGTTTATAATCCACTCCGCTGGCGCGTAGTCGTTCAAGTGTGTAGCGGAAGGCCCTTCCTTAGTGTCCAGATACCTTTCCCGCCTGCTGACTGATACCAGCAATTCCTCTGGAAAAGGTCTGTGTTTTTAAAGGTAAGGTATTATGAGAGGTACTTTTATGGGTCTCCTTGGCTGGGTCACGTTGCCTACGTGTTTGGTTAAACATTATTCTGGATATTTCCGGGTAGGTGTTTGGGGGGTGAGGATTTAAATCCAGTTTTAAATCGGTCGTCTTTGGGATACCTGGGTGGCTCAGTCGGTTAAGCCACCAACTTTGTCCAGCTATGTCCAACTTTGGCTCAGGTCACGATCTCACAGTGAGTGAGTTCAAGCCCTGCGTCGGGGTCTGTGCTGACAGTCCAGAGCCTGGAGCCTGCTTCGGATTCTATGTCTCGCTCTCTCTGTGCCCGTCCCCTCCTCGTGCTCTCTCTCAAAAATAAATATTTTTAAAAAGTTTTAAAAACACAATAAATCAGTGGTCTTTGAATAAAACCGATTACTGTCCACAGTGTGGGTGAGCTTTATCTAAACAGTTGAAGGCCATTCTGCCAGCAGACTGCGTATGGACTTGAACACAGCTCTTCTCTGAGTGTCCAGCCTGCCAGCCCATCCCATTAGATTTTGGACATGCCAGTCCCCGCAATCATGTGAACCGATTCCTTAAAAATTAATCTCTTTGTTCACCTTAACATAGGTGTAATGCTTACAAATAGGGAAATGCCTTTAGAAGAAGCACTGCCAAAACAAAAACGGGGGGCCCTGAGTAGCTCAATCGGTTAAGTGTCTGACTTCGGCTCAGGTCAGGATCTCACAACTCGTGAATTTGAGCCCCCCGCATTGGGCTCTGTGCTGACAGCTTAGAACCTGGAGCCTGCTTTGCATTCTGTGTCTCCCTCTCTCTCTGCCCCAACCCTCTGCTGGCCCTCTCTCTCTCTCTCAAAAATAAATAAACATTAAAAAAGAAAAGAAACACTGCAGTACAATACATTTATTATATGTGTTTGTTATATCATTTATACCAAGAATAAGTTTCAGAGCCTCTCCTGGGAGCTATTTTGATAATAGGGAGTGAGCCCCTTAGAGTCCGGAATGGAGGGAATATTTGCCTTTGAGTCAGGGGTAGGAATAGGCTCAGGACAAGGGATTTGGGGGCTGAAGATCAGCTTTGCTTGTTTGGCTTTATTCCCCTGTTTTGTTTTCAGAGGGAGAATCACATTTGCTTACGTCTGTTTACCTTAAACATAGTCTGTGAGGACCTAAAAAATACTTGCTAAGTTAATTCTAGGGAACTGGGTGAGGGAGAATGTTGGGAATATAAATGAGTGATTTTTAAAAAATGTTTATTTATTTTTGAGAGACAGAGAGAGACAGAGTGTGAGCAGGGGAGAGACAGAGAGAGAGGGAGACACAGAATCGGAAGCAGGCCTCAGGCTTTGAGTCGTCAGCACAGAGCCCGATGCGGGGCTCCAACTCACAGACCGTAAGTTCATGACCTGAGCTGAAGTCGATGCTTAACCCACTGAGCCACCCAGGCGGCCCTAAATGAGTAATTTTTTTATGTTCTACGTGCTTATTTAATCTCATCTGTAACAATAGTCTTGTTTTGCTCCTGGACTGAGCCAACCTCTCTGAGCTCAAATGCTGACTTCGTGGCTTTTTAATTCTGTGGCTTTGGACACATTACTGAACCTCTCTGTCAGTGTTTTTGCTCTGTAAAATGGGGTAGTAACAGGACCTATTTCAATGTTTAGGGAGTAAGTTAGTAGATGGCACCGGAAAATGGAGCCACGGTTTGACTGCAAACTGGTCTGACGCTAAAACCTACCCACCCCGCGTATGCCCTCCTGATACGGAGAAAACATTTGAACACCAGAGAGATTTTAACTATTTCACTTAGCATCTCATGGATTGATGCTTGATTTTGAATAAAGCTACGTCTTTTTTTTTTAATGTATCTGGGTCAGAAAGTTAGACTTATGACCTACAAGTCCTAGCCAAACCTCCGGAAGCTGTTTTCTTCAACTTTGCTGTTCTACTTAGTCAAAAGGTTGTGGTCAACCTAGCTTTCTGTGCAGCCAGCATTGAGCTGTGAGATATCACGTAGTAGAACGAGTTACTGAAAAGTCGTGCCCAGCTGTAATGTGATGGTGTAGGGAGCGGTGAGGCGCATTTATGGAGTCCTTGCTGTGTGCCGGGCGCCGACGCCGGGTGCTCTGGAGAAGCTAACAAAGAGCAAAACGCAGTCCCTGAAATTGAAGCGCTTACAACGTAGCTCAGTGGTTCTCCAAATCAAGTGATTTTGTCCCCCGCACCCCGCCACCCCCGGGGAATATCTGACGTTGTCTGGAAGGTTTTTGGTTTGTCTGACTGAGAAGGTGAGATGGGAGGGAAGGGGTGAGGGGTTTCGGCTGACACCTAGTGCGTAGACGTGCTGCTTAACATGTCCCTCGATGCACAGGACAGCGCCCCAGCCCCCCCGAGAGCCGTCCGATCTAAAACGTCAACTGTGGTGCGATTGAGAAACCCTCTGAGAGACGGAGCCTACACAAAGATTGTCACTTACGTGACCATCTCCCATGGTGCCCATTATGAGCCTCGGGGCAGGACAGACAGATCCCTTGTGCTCTGGGAGCCGGGAGGACCACTGGGTGGAAGTGGATTGCAGCAGAAGTCTCTTTCAGGATGTCGTGGGGTCAGAGCATGTGGAGGAAGCTGGCAATGTGGGTGGTGAACCTGGAGGGTTGGCGTGGAGTCGGCCAGGTTACGGAAGGCAGCGAGCAGAAGGGAAGGCATAATCTCGATGCCACAGGTAGCTGCGAGTCTTTCTAGGAACTGAGGGTGGAGAGCAGTTGGCTGAGACAGACTCGCAGGGAAATGAACTTTGAGGATGGATTGAAGGAGAGAACACTCAGAGGCAGGGCACAGAGGCAGGGACGTGGGCCGGTTCACTCAGTCACTGAGCCAACATTGTGGCCCAGAGGTTGAGAGCAGAGACTCTGGAGTCGCTCTGCCTGCACACCAATCCTGGCTCTCGGTGAGAAGCCCTTTGACTCTCAGCAGGGAGGACCCCCTCTGTGGTTCAGATTCTTCACCTGTAAAGTGGCACCTACTTCATAGGGTGGTGGTGAGGAAGACATGAGTTCCTGCAGGAATACAGGTGTGGGCTGATGAGGGCTTGGACTAGATTGATAGCAGGGGAGATAAGAAGTAAAAAGCCCAACAATCTGAAGAGATTAAAGGCAAATTGGATATAAAGGATGGGGCTCAGGGAGGATCCAAAATTTCTGTGGTCGAATCACCACAGACAAGGAAAGATTAGACAGGGGAACCAATAGGATCGTTTTCTTTCTTTCTTTTTCTTCATGTCAATACAGTATTTATTCGTCTCCCCTCTGTCAAACCCTGAGCCAACCACTTTCCTCAGGCTGCCTGGGGAGGTATAGGAAAAAGAACACACAGAGCAGGTGAGACATGGGAGGAAGACCAATGGGAGGTCCGTCACACGGCAAAGAGGATGAGAAAGGCCACCCTCGGGCAGAAGAGCCCCATGGCCTCCGAGAGGGCAAAGGCCAGAATGACCCAGGAGAAGAGCTACTGCTTCGAGAGGGGTTCCCCACCTCACCAATGTTGAGGCTCCCGGACCCAGCCCCAATTCCAGCCCCAGAGCCAGCCACCGCTACCGTGGCAGTCCAGCCCCACGGTGAGCTTGGCTGCTGTGTCGGTATCCCTTGAGACGGCCCCGGCTTGGAAGCCGCAGCTAGGAATAAGTGAGGTCAGGGGACATGGGGCTGCCCAGCTGCCGAGGCTCTCATCCGTCAGCATCTCTGGTGGTTTTAGCACCGCTGCAGACAGTGACCTGCTTACCGGCTGAGAGGTGCCCCTGACCGGGAAGGTGGTGGAGGTGAACTTGGCACAGGCATGAATGTTCTGGGGGTGAGGGGCTGTGGCAGAAGAGCCGCTCCCAGTGCAGACAAGACAGGTGGGGGCTCGTGAGGAAGATGAAAATCTGGTTAGGCAAAAGGTAAATCGGTGGGCGAATCAGAGAAATAAAAAGCCTTTTGCAACTATCACTAAGAATCACGGACACGTAAAAAGTTATCAGAATTAGAATAGGCACTTAACTAGCTAGTCACAGGCCGATCTGCTTTTCTGGGGGGTTCCTTTTTTTTAATCTCTCAATTTTAGTTTTGAAATGTTTCAAGCATTTGGAAAAATATAGAGAATAATATAACACGCTAGTGATCATCGAAGGAGTGAAGAGACCATTAGAGACAAATATTTATTGAGCGTATATTATATGGCAACGACTGTTCTAGCCTCTTGAGATACAATTGAGCAGAATAGACAAAGATCCTTATTTACGTTTCAGTAGAGGAGACCGACAGAAACGAATAGTAATAAAATCAATCAATCACATAGTATGTTAGAAGGTTAGAAATGCCATTGGGGAAAAAAGAAAAGAAAAAGAAAAGAAAGAAAAGAAAAAATGAACAAAGTAAGGAATACCCAAGTCAGGGAGTGCAGGCGGCAGCAATAGTCAGTCGAGGCACTCTTCATTGAGAAGGCTAAGGTTTTGAGCAATGACTTCAAGGATTGGAGACAGTGAAGAAGGTTGGATGTCAATTCCATTTTTAGTTTTTTGAGGAGCGTCCGTGTTGTTTTCCACAACAGCTGCATGAATTTACATTCCCACCGGCAGTGCACAAGGGCTCCCTTTTCTCAACGTCCTTGCCAACACTTGTTATTTCTTATCTTTTTTGATATCAGCCGTTCTGACAGGTGTGATATGGTACCTCATTGTGGTTTTGATTTGCATTTCCCCGGTGATTAGTGATGTTGAGCATCTTTCCATGTGTCTTTGGAAAAATGCCCATTCGGATCCTCTGCCAATTTTTAAATTGGATTATGTGGGTTTTTTTTTTTATATTGAGTTATATGAATTCTTAATATATTTTGGATATTTACCCCTTATCCAATATGTGATTTACAAATAATCTTCTCCCAAAAGGTAGATCGCCTTTTCATTTTGCTGTGCAAAAGCTTTTTAGTTTGATATAGTCCTAGTGATTTACTTTTTTTTTTCGGTCATTTCCTGAGACCATATGACCCAGTAACTCCACCTCTGGGTATTTACCTGATGGAAAACAAAACCACTCATTTGAAGACATATATGCACCCCTATGTTTATTGCAGCATTATTTACAATAGCCAAGATATAGAAGCAACCTAAGTATCCATTGATAGGTGACTGGATAAAGAAGATATATATATATATATATATATATATATGTATATATATATACACACAGAATATATATATATATACACACATAATATATATATATACACACACTATATATATATGTATATATATATATACACACACACTATATATATATGTATATATATATAATGGAATATTACTCAGCCATGAGAAAGAATGAAATTTTTGTGTTCACAGCAACATGGGTGGACCTAGAAGGTGGACCTAAGTGATATAAGTCACACAGAAAAGACAAATACCATATGGTTTCACTTATAAGTAGAGTCTAAAAAACAAATGAACAAACAAAAACAGAAACAGACTCATAAATACAGAGAACAAACTAGTAGTTGCCAGAAGGGAGGGAGATGGGGGGATGGGCAAAATAGGTGAAGGGGATTAAGAGGTACAACCTTTCAGTTATAAAAGAAGTAAGTCACAGGGGTGAAAAGTACACCATCGAGAATATAGTCAATAATATTTTAATAACTTAGTATGGTGACAGATGGTAGCTACACTTATTGTGGGGAACATTATGTAATGTGTGTAATTGTTGAACCACTATGTTATATACCTGAAACTAATATAATATTTTATTCCAACTATACTTCAGTTTTAAAAATATTTGGGGGCGCCTGGGGGCTCAGTCGGTTGAGTGTCAGACTTCGGCTCAGGTCATGATCTTTCAGTCTGTGAGTTCGAGCCCCGCGTTGGGCTCTGTGCTGACGGCTCAGAGCCTGGAGCCTGCTTCAGATTCTGTGTCTCCCTCTCTCTCTGCCCCTCCCCCACTCATGCTCTGTCTCTCTCTGTCTCAAAAATAAATAAACATTAAAAAAAATTAAAAAATATATTTGAAAAAAGAAGGTTGACACCTGGAGGAGAGAGTGGTCTTGACAAAACAAAC
>PITB01016705.1:0-39459 GCA_004024585.1 Paradoxurus hermaphroditus | reverse complement strand
GAGAGAGAGAGAGAGAGAGAGAGAGAGAGAATTGCATGAGCCTTGGTGGTTATTTGTGGTCCTGAGACCTATATTTTTCCTTCTTTATTTGTCATGTGGGTGCTATACCCCCAGGCAAGGCCTCTGTGAGCCTAGGAAAGGATTCTTGCCGTGCCCTCGAGATCTCAGATGTCTGAGAAAGTTAAGAGCCTTCTGTGCTAGTGGACAGATCTGAAGATACAGGAACTTGACCACTCTGCACGCAGCATATAGAGAGAACTTCAGAGAAACTAACGCTAGGTCACGATCTCGCCGTTCATGGGTTCGAGCCCCACGTCGGGCTCTGTGCTGACAGCTCGGAGCCTGGAGCCTGCTTCGGATTCTGTGTCTCCCTCTCTCTCTCTGCCCCTCACCTCCCCGTCCTCTCTGTCTGAAGTATGAATGAACATTAAAAAAAATGGAAATGAGCATCAAGTCGCCCAATCCCTCCCACTGCAGTCCTGATGAGGAATGTGGGGAGGGCCCTGAAACGGGGGGCATGGTAGGAAGTATCGTGCACGGGGAAGGCGATCCTTGGACATGACAGCGGTCCTGAACAAGCACGTCCCCCTGCCAGAAGGTGTGGGCGTCATGTCGCCTGGTTGGCGGGCTGCTCTTCGGTGTCACTAGGAAAAGGGCATCTTGCAAGTTTGCAGCCAGGTTCATGCTGGCCCTTCAGGGCTGCCCTGTGGACTGCATACAGTGACTCCAGTCGGCGGCCAGGAAGTAGGACAGAAACTTAATGTTTTTTCTTTCGTGGATCAAACCAAGCTCGTTCACAGACATTGGAAGAACCTGACTCTGTTCTTGATTCAGAATCAAATCCTTTTAAAAGGAGACTCTGAAAAGACTTTGAGCGGAGAAGGACCCCGGCTCAGGATGCTGTCGACGGTTGAGCGGCCACAGCTCCAGAGCTGAGCTCAAAAGGCCTGCGACTCTCCAAACCTGCCACCCCACGCTGACGGTTTCTTTATTTCTGGGCTGGAATTTCTTCGTGCCTGGACCGTCCTGCTTGTCCTATTCCTTCTCCAGAAGCTCTTCTCCATCCCTGCTGCCATCTCTTCCTCCATCCTCCTTTCCCCATTCCGAAAGGATGAGGTCTTTCCGCTTGGCCCTGAAGCTTCCTCTCTCTCTTACTCTCTGAGGATCCCACACGGGTCTGCGGCGTCAACTGGATGGAAGGGAGTCCTGCGCCCGCGACCCCGCGTTCACAACTTCAGCGGTCTCCTTGAACTCCAGGCTCCGACCTCCACCTCCCCGTGAGTCCCCAAGTTTCCGGGCCCCAGACTTGGCAGTTACCCTTGGTGTTTCTCTTTTTCCACTGTGCTCTCTAGTCCCAAACCATGTTCTGCTGTTTCACCATCAAAAAGAATCCATGTTAAAAACCCATCTCCGTCTCTCCTGCCGGGGTCCCGGCCGAGCTGCTCTCACTTCTTGTCTGATGACCACAACATTGTGGTAACTGGCGTCCCTGTTTTCATCATTTCGCTCTTCCTCACTCCCGACCCTCGGGACCCTACCTCTAGGAACATGTTAGATGAGATAATCTTTTTTTCAAATACAAAGAAGCGTACTTCTATCCAAGCCCTCAGTTGGCTTCCCATTGCAATCAGCATCAAAGCTAAATACTTCGTCATGGTCCGTGGACTCTGCCTTCCGTCTTCCCGGCCATCCTCTACCTCCCTCCTGGCCTCCCGCACAGCCTCCGCGACTCTCCACAGGACACGCTCGTGGGCATCCCGGCCTTTAGGGGTCAGGCTCTCCTGACCTAGAGAGTCTGCATGTACTTTCTCTTTCACTTCTCAGATCTCGAGTGTCCATCGCCCAGAAGGCTCATTGGACCTCTCTCTGGTGTATCCGGTCCCCATCCCGACTTGTTATGCCTTCGTTTGTCACCATAAGAGATTATCTTCTTGATTTATTTTTGTATTAGTTCATTTTCCCACTGAAACAGGAGATCTGTCATCACAGAATCCAAGTCTGTCTCATTCGCTTCTTTGTCTGGCACAAGGTTCCAAGCACATTTTCAAACTGCACAGGTGAATGAATGAATGGATGAAGGAAAGGGGTAGAGTTATAGAGGCGGGCGATCTCTAAAAACCCACGCAACCCCTGTAATCCACCGGCACGCCCCAGCTGCCATTTGTTTCTTCGTTAAAGGGAGAAGCTGTGCCTTTAGTGGAGGTTTCCCTGTCGCACCGCTGTTGTGACAGGTCTGGAGAGGGGTGCCTCGGTGTCGCAAAGTCTGTTGATAGATCAGAGGGGGCTTAAAGAGGAATATGGGATGAAGGGACCAAAGAGATTGATTTATGAGCTGAGTTAAACATGCGGAATGCATCCAGCTCGCCTAGAGCACTGCAAACCACGGGCAGGAAATACTGTATAAAATTTGGCACATGTACAGAGGTAGGACAGAGATGAATTATTTAGCTATGTGCACATATTTGTAATTACGAGACGGAGGATGAATGGAGCCTTGACCGTTAGGCCCGAGGAACTGCCTTCCCAGGACCGTCAGGGTGGTCCTTTCACTGATGGACTGACGGACAGGGAGAGCTACCAAAGGAAAACATGGGAATTAGGGTGGCTACTTCCAGCATTTTCCTGATGAGGTCAACACTCTGAAAGCCTTTGAAAGAGGAGAGGAACATTCTGGAAAAGCGTCATCACTTTTTATGTTTACTCGAACTCCTTATCAATCATCTGGCTCAGACTCAGAATTCGGTCTAGGTGGTCCCAAGTTCAGATTCAATGGATTTTCAGGGGATGAAGGGCAGATGGTAGCTTCTCGCCCTTGGACTGTATCCCTCCGTTTGCTACTGTGACACGTCGTTACCCATTTAGCAGCTTCGACACCACAAATGTATTATCTTAAAGTTCTGTGGGGTGGAAATACGACACAGATCCCACCGGGCTCCAATCAGGGAGTGAGCAGGCTGTGCCCCTCTCCAGAGCTCCAGAGGAGAATCCATCTCTGTGGCTGTCAGAAGCTTCCCACACTCCTGGTCTGGCGGGCCTTCTTCCATCATCAAAGCCAACAAGGACGCACTCTCCATGCCTTCCTTTGGCGGCCGCATCCTCCTCTCTCTAACTCCTGTCTTCAGCCTCCGCCTCAGCGGTAAGGACTTTTGCGATCGCAGCAGGCTCACCTGGAGAACCCAAAATAAACCTCCCTTTTACTGGGCAGCTGATTGTATCTTGATTCCATCTGCGACCCTCACTCTGGGGTCGTGGGCTTGCTTTGCTTCTGGTGGCGGGTCTTCTTCTGCTCGTGGCATTGAATGGTGGCATCTGTGGAGACGTCGGGGGGGGGGGTGAGGCAGGAGGAGGTCTTTCCTGAGCTTCACAGCCCTGGTTCTGAGCGCTCAGGCTCTCCCGGGGATCGGGTTCACTTTTAAATTTTTTCTTTAACATTTATTTATTTTTGAGAGATGTAGAGACAGAGCATGAGCAGGGGAAGGGCAGAGAGAGAGGGAGACACAGAATCCGAAGCAGGCTCCAGGCTCTGAGCCATCAGCACAGAGCCTGACTCGGGGCTCGAACTCACAGACCGTGAGATCATGACCTGAGCCGAAGTCGGCCACTTAACCGACTGAGTCCGCCAGGCGCCCTCAGGTTCACTTTTAAACCCATATCGAGTACATGTTAGTACTATAGGCCAATCAGTATGTTCAGGATTTTGCACACATCCTGTTACTTGATTTCACATGCTTGTGCACACACACACACACACACACACACACACACACACACACACAACCTTGGAGCAGTTGGTGTCAGTCAGGATCCCAAGGGGAAACAAGGGCATGCTTGCATTAGGTGTGTTTATTTTCAAAGGGGCTAATCACACCTCTGCTGTTGGTATACGTTGGCAGGTCTAGAAGCCCCTGAGATGAAACCACCCGCAAGGGTGAGGCTAGGGACAGATGTTTGGCATCACAAGCAGAGAAAGTCACGACGCTGGCTGCCGAGAGTGTTCCAGAGACTCAGTGGAGGGACGCGTCTAATTGAAATCTTACAGGTGAGTCACACCAGCAGCATGAACGGAAAAACTGTACTAAAGACACAATGAATACTGAGACATCAGCCTCCTCTCTTGCTCTGACCTGCCAAGTCCTGGGGCAGGATGGCCTGGGACACAGGAGGGGACGAGGAGAAACAGACAGAAGATGCTGACATGCGGGGTTTAGAGATGAAGAAATGGAGAGCCAGGAAATTCGTGGCTCTCGCGGTCAATCACCGACGGGCTTTGGAGCTGGGTCATAATGCTCACGTTCCCAACGTGGCGGCCGCGGCCGAGGACAACAAAGATGGTAAGGAAGGGAATTGCTTCCACGGCTTTGTGGGGCAGCTGCTGGCCCAGGCAGTGGCTGATGCACTTTGTGGCTCTGGGCCTCAGTGTTCATGGCCAGGGACCCAGGATGGCGGGTGGCTTAGCCTCCAGCAAGAGACTCCTGTCCCTAAAACGGACCTGAGCCTCGGCCTTGACTTAGATCCTGAGTAACGCCGTGTGGGGATTCGGAACACACACAAGGTCAGTTGGTAGCCACTTAGAAACCGCTCGCAATGATTTGAGATTCTAACATATTTAGATTTCTTTAAATGGATTTAAATCTCCTCCCCAAACCGACTCCAACCACACACAGTGTTAATAAAATTATACCCGACTACTCGTCAAAGATGCGTTTTGATTGAAAAGCTCCAAACAGTGCTCCATAATGGTGTCATCCAATTCCTCGCGACACTACCTGCTGTCATTTGTCTGGGCGCGGGGACCCCTAGATCCCTGGGTCTCAACCTCCGTCTCGGTAAAATCAGAACTTCAGTTTTAATTTTTGAAAAACCTCGTACTTCCGTAACGGATGTCAAATAAAAAATTTCAACATTGCATATCTGCAAGGCAACATTTAAAACTTCCTGGAGGCAGGGCGCCTGGGTGGCTCGGTCGGTTGGGCGGCCGACTTCGGCTCGGGTCATGATCTCACGGTTTGTGGGTTCGAGCCCGCAGTTTCTGGGTTCTAGCCCCGTGTCGGACTCTGTGCTGACGGCTCAGAGCCTGGAGCTGTTGTGGATTCTGCGTCTCCCTCCCTCTCTGCCCCTCCCCTGCTCGTGGTCTCTCTCTCTCTCTTTCAAAAATAAACATTAAAAATATTAAAACTTCGTGGCGATGCGCTCCTCTTTCGGCTCGGGCTGGAAGTCCATAATGAGATTCCATAATGAAAAGAAAATGTCACTCTCCCTTCAGCAACGGTGATCTTTCTGCGTGTTTTGTGTTCTCGAGTCTGTTTGTTTGCAGCGAAAGTATTTCTAATAAGTCGTGTTTGATATGAATATTTGAAAGGATCAATCCAGCTTATCTTCTGAATTAAAGTTCTCTATATGCGTTCTCCCTTCTAGCCTAGGAGGAAATCTAAGCTTTTTCTTGGAGTAATCAATAAAATGAAATTTTAACAAGAGAAAAGAATTACAAAGATACCTTTGTTCAGCTGCTGTAGGGAGATGACTTTCCTTATATAAAGTGAACATTCCTGGAAGCGGATTTCATCAATTTCAAACAGCAAAGGCACGGACTTTTTAAAAGGAAAAAATAACGTTACCCACCTTAGCCAACAACACGACAGCGTGAGGTTCTTCATAAAGTCATAAAGCTAGTTACTCCGATGAGCATCACAAAGCATAATATAAGGTGTTATTGCTACTTAGGTCATAAAGGGGCACGTACGTTAGCAGTCAGGGGATTGGCTGACACTCCACCCTGCGTGGCATCTGTTTCCTTTAAAAAAACCCACGTTCAATGTACCTTAAGATTTCAAAAGAACAGAATGCAAAACTGGATTCTATTTCAAGGTGAAAGTCCTCTGTCGATTAAGGATGCTTCCATTTTCATTGCAACTGTGGTTCTTGCTCTCTTTTTGGTAAACTTTCAGCCATCACGAGCTGATGCATGGATATATTTATAGTTCAGTTTCATTTAACTGTGTTCATTTGTAATGATCTGTGACAGATTTATGCGATCATAGATTCTTGGTGTCACTGTTGTATTATTTATATTTCTATAAATTAAGGCCATTATGAGCAAAGATGGCCCCTGACAAGAGGATGCAGCCGTTGGAAATAGCATTTAATATTTCCTGAGCCCTGATGAATTCTCTATGGATTGCCTCCCGACGCCGACTAAGAAATCACTGCCTTTGCCTGAAAAAAAGGAGGTCTTGAATAATAATAATAATAATGATAATAATAATAAGTCACTAATGAAAGACAAAAATTTCAGGACTATTTGGAGACACTGGTGTTTAATCTTCCTAATGATGGCTCTGACGATAAATAGATGAGAGAGAGAATGCATGGCTGAGAACACCAACAAACCAGGCTCCTCTCCCTCCCCGCTGCCTGCGATTAGCCTCTATGGATTCACGTCATGCATTTTAAATCTTCCTTTTATCTCTGGGCTGGAGGATGATGTCTCCACCAAGCCGTTTTTAAGCAAGAGTTTTATGACAGATGGGGCCGACGAGAACCTTTCTCTCCCTGGCACCAATAAAACAATCAAAGTTAATTGGTGACTTCAGCATAAAACAGTTTCTTCGTGACTGTAGAATCCTGCAAATTAATAGTCAGATATAGAGGACGGGGGTAAAAAGGATGAAGGGAAAATGGGGGCCTCAGACTGCTCTGAAAAAAGTCTCTTTCAAGAGCCAACCTGGTTGTCCAAGCTGGACACAGCAGGGCCGGGGGCCCGGCTTTGTCCCCTCCTGGCTGCGGGACCTCGGTCCGGTTATCCGGTCTCGCCGAGCCTCGACTTTTATGTCTGTGAAAGTGGGATTCGTATGTCACAGAATTCGAGGGGCTTCGATGCGATAAATTAATGTAGATGAATTTAAGATTTCTAAGATATGTAAATTTTCAAGTCATCTGTCCAACATACAGAAACATGGTGAGCATTTATTATGGGAAAGCTAGAATATTCGACAGCGGAACGCCTGGATTTACCAGCCCGGAAACTGGAGTGTGTCCCGTCAGGAACGCCATCCTGTCTCAAGAAAGGAATCTCTGCGTTACCTGCATTTGTTATTTCGCATTCAGATTAAGATGCATTTGCCGTCAACAACGCTCTCCGGTATAAACGTTGAAAATATCTCAACTTCCTAAATTAAAACAACAACCACAACCCTGATTTTATGCATTTGGCGTTTATCGAAGTGCCACAAACCATGAAGTGCATTTCTACATTAAAAAAAGCACGTGGGGCAAATGGGTCAAACCACTCCGGGTTGCTAGAGCCAAGGTCAACGACGGTGCAGGTGCCGCTGGCTGAGGGAGACGGTGCCCAGGAGGGACATACCCCAGGACCTTGGTATTAGGTAGGACGGCGTCTTAGTCCCGGTGGTACCTTTACCTGAAAATGCTAGCTTGCTTTTTCAAGCCTTGGTCTCCTGTTTAACCACAGGGGAGCGGCGACGCCTGCCGAGGCCGTGCGGGCTGGAGGGGAGCAGAGCCGCGAGCAGCTGGTGTGGAGCCGCCTCCGTGGTGGCCGCCAGCCTCCTGGGGCTTCCCATCCCACCAGATGGTGGCCGGTGTCTGGTCCTCACCCGGTCCCGGACGTGGTCCCAGGCAGGTCGCTGCCGCCGTACTCCTGGGCTCAGCGTGAGGGGCGGCCCGGGTGTGTCTGAGAGAGATTTAGACTCTCACCTGGGAATCTGAGGCACTGGCATCCGTGTGGAAACATTCTAGTTACGGAAAACCGGGGCCATCCGCTGAGGCTCGAGACTCCTTGTTTTGAAACGGAAGGCCTGGGGGACCCCTCCGGTGGCCTCGCATCTCCCCAGAAGCTTCTGGCAACTGTAGGAACTGCCTACGCTCAGCTGCTTTTTAATTTTTTTTTAATGTTTATTTATTTTTGAGACAGAGAGAGAGACAGAGCATGAGCGGGGGAGGGGCAGAGAGAGAGGGAGACGCAGAATGTGAAGCAGGCCCCAGGCTCCGAGCCGTCAGCACAGAGCCCGACGCGGGGCTCGAACTCACAGACCGCGAGATCGTGACCTGAGCCGCAGTCGGACGCTCACCGACTGAGCCCCCCGGGCGCCCCTCAGCTGCTTTTCAGCGACATCAGGGCGATTTCCTTCAGTGAGCCCAGTTTTGAAGGATCAAACTACCTTGAGAAACATCCCCTGTGATTATTTCTTGTTCATCTTTAAATATAAAGTTTATTTCAATCTTAGGTATGCTCTTCACAGTCTAGAACTTCCTTCTGTCTTTGGCCGCGAATGAAAGCCTGCTAGGGTTTAACCCGCTGGGAGGTACCTGGATGGCAGAGATTACTAGAAAAAGCAGAAACTTACTAGGAAACTTGCATTCAAGGGCAAACTTCAGAAAGGGAGATACAGCAGAAGGAAAAAGGGAAATCGTATACATTGTTTCGATAATTTCACTCCGCTGTTGATGGCCGGTCACTGTTAATGTTTCTGCCCCCGAATGGATTCTCTTAGAAGCTGAATTTGCCCTATCGTTGTGCTCCTGGCCACACGCATCTTGCGGGGTAACCGGAAATGCAAGAGCTCGTGGGGCTTGCATTTAGCGAAGGCCCGGGGGCAACCCCTCCAGTCTGCACTTATCTTGGTTAAAAATACGATCTTGCAAAAAAAAAAATGTGCAAGATATTTCCCGTCAGGCCCCTGGGGGAGATCACCCGAGACCAAGCTTCCGAGGCGGAGGTGGTGCGGCTGAGCCGAGCCTGGTTGCCACGCCCCCCCGAGGGATGGAGACCTCCGGTCCCTCGGCGTGTCTGACCCGCCACTCGTGTCCTCACCAGGCATCCCGCTCTGGGCTCCTCCCGGGGCTGTTCGCCGAGGGTGCTGTGGCTCTCGCTGTCGTCCCTGTCCTCCCCTTCCTCCTCTGCTGTCCCTGTCCCAGTCAGGACACTGGTCTCTGCGGCTCCTGCTCCGCCCATTGTGGGTCAGTACCCGATCTTTCCTGGGCCTGAAACGCCACGTGACCACCCGGCTCCAGCGGGGTCCATCCCGGATTGATTAACTGGGCCCTGATCTTCCAATTCCCGACGGGGGTCTCCCCTCCCCCGCAAAGGGTGGCAGGCGGGAGGAAGTACCTTTGGAGCAGGTGGAGTGCGAATGGATGTAACCTCGGCTCTTCCTAAACCATCCCTTAATTAGCACGGTGACCGCTGCCTTCGATGTTTGCTTCCTGAGAAAGGGCTTCGCCAGTTGAGTCACGGAAGCTTTCCAGCTGCGCTCACCTGCGAGGTTTTCGTTCCTGGTTTGGGGTCCATTCCCGTCAATGCAGCCATTCAGGAAGATCGAAAGGAAAAGGAACTTTTACCATATTGTAAATCTATCCAGTTCCCATCTTTGTTTTGTAAATCTGTTCACAATACCTTAGCTACTATTTTCTTTGGCTAGGTTCGGAGTGACGGATTGGGGAAAAAACCTGAATGAAATTGCGACTTTAAACTAATGCACGTGGAAATGGCAATCATACATTTTTTTTTTTTTTTTGCACAGGGTTTAAGTACTTCCTTTTTGCATTGCTTCTTTTTATTTAATAGTTTTCATAAGAGTGAAGAGCCGAATAAGAAGGAAGAGCTCTCCGCTGAGGAGAGATGCGCTGTGTGGGCTCACCTGAGTGGCCTGGGAGCTGACCGGGCTCCAGGACCCCTGCTCCACGGCGGGCACCTGCCCTGGGAGGGCACGTGAAGGGCAGCGAACGCTCTGAAGTTAGGCGTTGTGGGAATGCGATCTCCCACCCCGGGGATCAATTCCACGGCAGAATTTCAGAGCACATCGCGATCCCCGAAGTTTATAAACCACTAATCTGAAACTGCGGTCTCACAGATGAGGGCTCTGGAACTCAGGAGCATTAAGATCCAGGGGTGAGTGAGCGCCAAAATGGGTGTAGGGCTGGCACTGGCGTCCGGTCACTGGGTTTGTGTCCCTGCCAGAAAGCCCGGGACGCACACACTGTTGGCCAGTGTGCAGCACGGGGAGTCCGTTAGAATAGTGTGTACTCTGTCTCTCTGTTTCCACGGGGGGCTGTGGGGCAGATTCACGTAACACCCTGAACCCCAGTCTCACATAAGAATGATAACGCCCCCATTGGGGCGCCTGGGGGGCTCAGTCGGTCAAGCATCCAACTTTGGCTCAGGTCACGATCATGATCTCCTGGTTCTTGAGTTTGAGCCCCACATCGGGGCTCCGTGCTGACAGCTGGGAGCCTGGAGCCTGCTTCAGATTCTGTGTCTCCCTCTCTCTCTGCTCCTCCACCCCACTCCCCTCTCTCCAAAATAAATAAATAAATTAATTAAAAAAGAAAAGAGAGACACTAAAGAACTGTCCTAGGATCAAAGAATACGGTGTGTGTGAAACTGACCGGGTGCTTCTATGTCTGGAGGAAAGATGTGTGAACTGGAGTCTTAAACTCCATTTGGATGTAAGAAAACTGGGGCCGACGGCTGCGTAACAGGACCCCCGCCTTCTAAGTGTCGCAACCAATGCTCGACCTTACCTGCTCATTTGTTGAAATTGTTCTAACGTTTATTCATTTTTGGGAAAGAGACAGAGTGGGAGTGGGGGAGGGGCAGAGAGAGAGGCAGACACAGAACTTGAAGCAGGTTCCAGGCTCCGAGCTGTCCGCACAGACCCGGACGCGGGGCTCGAACCCACGAACCGTGAGATCACGACCTGAGCTGAAGTCGGATGCTTAACCGACTGAGCCCCGCGGGCGCCCCTCCCTGCTTACTTAATTGGCTCCCAACTACCCGGGAACTGGGATGGCTCACTTCATTAGAGAGAGCGGAGAAAGGATTCTGGCACACGAACACTCTTTAACATGTGTTTTTTGTCCTTATCTTATTGACTCAACCTGCAGATATATCTGCCAGAAATGTCCAATTGCTCCTTTGTCTGAAGAAGATTTTATATTGATCTTAATCTAATTAGCTGGTTTGAACTATGGTTGATGTCAGGGTTTCTGTCTTGATCTAATTAGCTACTGTAGTCGAAGCGGCACGGATCTGAAATCTTAATTGCTGGTGTGCAGAAGCCTCTCCTGTCAGGCTCTGTGTGCTGGATGGAGACGTTTCTAAACACTGCAAGCCACTGACGGCTTAAATATGTCTGCTCGTTTGGCTCCGAATTCTTCTAGAAATGTCATTGGACTTGAAGCCACAAATACCCAGGAGCTCAAACCTCGGCTCCTCGTTTTCGAGCCGTGTGACCTTAGGCAAGTGAGGTAATCTCTTTAAACCTCATTTTCCTTATCTGCAAACGAGGCATGGCTCTGAGAATTAAGGGACAGAGAGCCAGCCGGGTATCGGTACCTAGATGCGCCGCTGGCTTAGCTCCCGGCACGTGGTGGGTCCAAGCTTCCGGTTCGCTCTCCCTCCTTGCACGTCTTCCTGCAAGTCTGGCTGGGCTTTTCTCCCCTCTGCGTGATTTCCTGCCGAGACACAGGTTTCCCGTTTCCTTCGGGCCCTCCCTCCCTCCCTCCTTCCTTCCTCCCTCCCTTCCTCCCTCCCTCCCTTCTTCCCGCCCCCTTCCCTTCCTGCCTGCCTTTCTGCCTTCTTCCGGTTTCGGTTTCGGAATCCCTGAAGCCTGTTCCCCAAACGAGATCAGAGAAAGACAAACAGGCTCCGCATGTGGTAACAGTTAGGAGGAGGGGCGAAGGGAACGAGGTGCCAATCTGAGCACGGTGAAAGCAAAGCCAGGGGATTGTCGAAAGCCCGGAATTTGAAGAAACCCTAGAAAACGGAAGGCCAACTACAGGTGAACACATGAAGCTCAGTCGGTGGGGCCTCCTCCTCCTCTTCTTCCTAGACCATCCAGCCTTGTAGTTAATTAACGGTTAGCGCCGCCCTTTGAGATTCAGATGAACCTTCCTGTGCGATGCACGTACAGAAATATACAGAGCTTTCTCTTTTTCCTTCTTTCGTTCCTCCCCTCTTCGCCCCGTACTGCTTTCTCATCAGCTCTTGAAAAGGGCAGGTTGGCATTTATTTTCCAGCTTCAAAGATCGGGTTTGAACCGTGGTTTACTTTTCCACGGAGTCCCGAAGGGTCTGCACATGCGAGAAGCAACGCCACGATGTTGGCGAACGGCGTCTTGAAATCTAGCAAGTCCTGTTAACGCGCCCGTGGCTACGGCGTCGTCATGAAAGCTCCTGCGTTGAGAAAGCCTGCTCACCTCCTTCCGGGGGTGGAGGAGACTATTAATTATAATAATTTTTAGGAAATTTAAGTGTGATTGCCCAAGATCGTAATGAGGACAGATGTTACTAGCAGTTTCATTAACCGCTCCTGTCTGCACCCTAAGATGAAAACCATAAGAGACTCGAGAACAAACTGAGGGTTGATGGGAGGAGAGGGCCGGGAGAGCGGGAAATGGGGGATGGGCATTGAGGAGGGCACTTGTTGGGATGAGCCCTGGGTATTGTATGTAAGGATGAATCATGGGAACCTGCTCCCAAAGCCAAGAGCACACCGTGTACCCTGTACGTTAGCTAACTTGATAGTAAATTATATTTATAAAAAGAAAAAAAAAAGTCTTTGGTGGAGGTGACTAGATGAGCTATAATCAGTTACTAACACCACAGTCAAAGATACATGAATTGACATTTAAGAAGGGGTAACCGCTTTGCACACTTCAACTAACTTCCAAAATCTTTAGACCTGGAAAAGTCGTAGAACTGAAATAAAAAACAAGCCGAGAAGAAAGCAAAGAGAAGGACAGGTGTTCCAACACACGGCTGAATCTTCTTTCCCGTAGTCCGTGCTATTTCCATCCTGCCTACGTGTGGCCTGTGTGGCTCGTATGACGTCTTCTGAGAGCCTGAACACCGCGAAGTTGGTAGGGAGTGGAATTTTGGGAGGGCAGCGCAGTGACTGGCGTTCAGGTACCTGCGTGCTTTGGCACTCACCACCATCGGTCACCTTCTCTGTGTTGGTACGCTGTCCCCGGGACGTCGCGGGCACGCCGACGCCTCAGAATCCAGGGGCCATCAAATTACACGGGAGATTAGGTCAAGACGGCAGAAAGCTCACGATGGCCAGACTCCCTTCCACCCCACACCTTTCGAAAGGAAGAGCGCGGCCTTAAAAGAAGAACACGGCTAGTGCTAGTGAGCTGGGAAGAGTGGTCGTCGACTTGGGGTTGCCTGAGAGTTTGCCGAACCCCAGAACCCAGGAAAGAGAGGAGAGTGGCCTCACGGAGAAGCAGAGGCAGAGACCCAGGCTACGCACGCGCTCAGGAGCTCGGGGCCAGCTCCCGGGAGGCGGAGTGCTTCTCACCGCTTCTGTCCCTGCTTCGTTTCTGAGCCCCGCCTCCTGTACCTCCTGGGAGGCGCTGCTGCGGACACGTCTTCACGGGTGGCACAAAGCGGCCCTGTGTGAGGCACCAGCCTCAGTCCCCTCTCCCCAGAAACGAAATTTGCAAGTTTCCCCCAGTTCATCGTAGGCCCCAAAAAGACGCGTCAGGATCTGTACTCCCTACTTAACTAAGCTTCGTCTCCCGGCGTTGGCCGCCGGAACTTTGGGTGGGAGATGCCCCTTGGAATCCTAGAGCTAACGGGGAAGCGGGATCCAGAGCGTTAATCTTACTTGCTCTACAAGATATCATCCTAAGCTTCCCAGTTTTGCAAATGAGCTGATACGGCCCTTTGAGCTTGGCAAACGTGCTCTTGGCTGGTTTGCATCTGTCCTCGGAGACGTGCTGACCGGACGCGAAGCGACTGCAGAGGGTCGAAGCCTGGTCTGTTTCTCACGGCGTGGTCCCACAGACGCTTCGACGCCAGTGGAGCCCCACGCCGGCGCCCCCCCGGGCTCCCCCCACGCCCGCCCTTCTCACTCTTCTGCACTGCAGGGTTCAAGGCTCTGTAGCCTGGCCGCCCTCTGGCCGCCGTCCTAGATTCTCCGGTCTCCCCTGGCCTTCTCTGCAACCGGTTTGCAAACTCGTGCTCTGGCCTTTGCCAGGCCCCTTCCTCCTTTCCTGTCCACCGCGACCTCGGGTCAGATCCCGGCTCTTCTCAGACCATCTGAGAGATTGTTAACTGTGTTCCCGCCTTTCTTCTTTTTGCCCCAGAAATGAGCCCCCCAAGCTGCATCCCTGGTAACTTTTCTAAAACGCATATTGGCTTAGAATCATGCGGCGGCCTCCTCCTGCCCTCAGGATGACGTCTGGCTCGGTCCTGTCCCCTGCAGTAGGCCTACGTCAAGCGTTACACTTGGTGAATGTTAACTCGTGGCTTTCAGCGAGCACACACACATGCACACGCACGCGATTTCATGCCCCTGTATCTTGTGTGTTATTCCTTTTGTCCACCACCTCCCCCCGACTGGGTTAATATTCAGAGTCTGTTTCCTCCTTTGAGACTCACAGGAGTTGTTCTCTCCTCCAGGAAGCCCTCCCTGACCCCAGATGGGCGGACAGTCTCTTGTCTGAGTTCCCGTCCCATCTTGTTTATTGGTTGATGTAACACTTGCCGCTTTATACGTGAATTATTTGTCGATACATTTGTGTACTCTGGTGTACCGTGAGCTCCTCACCGGGCAGGCTGCACTCCAGGTATTTTGGAATTTTCCAGAACTTGTTATGAAAACTTTAAAAAAATGTTTATTTATTTTTGTGAGAGAGAGAGAGAGAGAAACAGAGAGGCAGGGGACAGAGGATCCAAAGCAGGCTACGCTCTGAGAGCAGTGAGCCTGAGGCGGGTCTCGAACTCACGAACCATGAGCTCATGATCACGACATGAGCTGAAGCCGGATGCCTCACTGAGTGAGCCGCCCAGGAGCCCCTGAAGTAAACTCTTTAAAAAACCGCTCTTCTGCCTGGACACATCTGGGTTTATGATGACGGAGGTTACAAAGACAAGCAACATTTCTTGCAGGAAATATTTCACCTGACTTTCACACAATTCTGTGAAGTAGAACGATGGATGCCCTGAGCATCCGGGAGCAAGCGTGGGGATTTTAGCTCCACCCGGGGCCAGACTCGGAGCCGTGTCCTTGACCCCTACCGTCATCGGTAATACTCAGTATTAATCACCAGGGTTCAGGGCAACCCGAAGAGGGCATTTATCTTTGTGCCGGGGAGGAAACTGAGACGCGGCCTTCTATGCCACCGAACGCACGTACACCAACACCGGTGTCTCCTGCGGCTCTCCTGACCGCCCGGACCTACGCCCTTGACCTTGCCAATCCTTGCGTTTCGCTGCATTTCCCTCTCGTGCTGCCTGTTTAGGGAGAGTCCTGAACAAGATCACGCACACGACCAAAGCCTGTAAGTTTGATGACGTTTGTGATACTGTGTGAGTAAGAAGCCAAACGAGAGATGCAGAGCAATAGATAAGAAGCCAGCCCGCGAGGGGAAAAGGCATCTTTCGACTCGGTCCCCATAGAATCATTTCCCAGGGAGTGGGGAAGCCGGCTCGCCGATCGGATGTCGGCCCTTCCCGCTGAGGAATTCCTCCCGTGGGCCATAAATAATCTTTCCAGGACACGCTGACAACACTCGAAGCACGCGGCACGCCGTTACACAGATTGCCACTAGCCTCCGAACGCCGGGATGGAAAGTGACGTGTCGTTCCACTAATCAGGGCTTTGCTGCCGTCTGTGCCCTGGTGTCGTTTATTATCTGAGTTGGGTCAGAACTGAGAAAAAGAAATCCTTCCCGCAATCGGAAGACACTGAGCCGAAGGCCCGGCGGTGCCTCGAACTAGATCGGGAACAGAAGGGGAGAGCTGAGTGGCAAGAGTGTCTATGCTCTTCAGGACGGAAATTGTTCGGGGTAGAAATCGCTAATGTGGGCGACTGGGGAGAGAAATTACCAACACAGGACACGTGTCCCCAATATCTAATGCACTAGGTAGCGATCACAGATTCTCTGTCTACCTTCGAGAGGCCTGTCTGGGCCACGAGGGACTATCCTGCAAATGTTTCACACAGACGCGTGAAGGGCAACACAGAGACTGGTCTAACAGCGCTTGGCTTTGCTGGCCTGTGTGTCTCAGCTGCAGGGAAGCACGTCTGTTTTCCTCCCTTCCCCGGACTCTCCTGACAGTCCTAAGATGCAGGACGTAGCTTACGATCCCCTCTTTTCAGATGATGAAAATGAAGCCCCAAGAGTGTTAAATTATCTGCCCGAACCACAGAGCGGTGGGTGTGGGCGCCACCTGGAGAGTCATGGCCAGCGTCTCTTCCCAGAGCTACCTTTCCGGCTCCTTCCAGCTGCCTTCGACTTGGAATAAACTGCCCACAGGTCATTGGAGGAGCGCGTCTTTGCGGGACACGAAGAGGTTTCTAATTTTTTTTTTTGAATGTGTATTTATTTTTGAGAGAGAAACAGAGTGTGAGCAGGGGAAGAACAGAGACAGAGAGGGAGACACAGAATCCGAAAGCAGGCTCCAGGCTCCGAGCTGCCAGCACAGAGCCCGACACGGGGCTCGAACTCACAAACCATGAGATCATGACCTGAGCCGAAGTTGGACGCCCAACCGACCGAGCCTCCCAGGTGTCCCGACACAAAGAGGTTTCTAAATTGTGGGGAATCGCATGGCACTCGCTTCCACATGGAAGTGGCCCTTGTCCAGTGTCCAACTTGAGCTTGTGGGATGGCCGGTCTGGAGCAGCCGGAGGTGTCAGTCACCCCTCTTGTGGGATGTGTGTCATGGGCACCATGGATGCAACTGAGGAGAGAACACGTCTCCTTCCAGGAGCTCGGGGAGCCCCAGACACCAACGCAAGGGAATTTGAGGTGAAGGAAGTAACATGGCAGCCAGACGTGGGACAACGCGTGCGAGGACTGCGGCCAGGACACGCTGGGTTGGAACTGTGGGCCCTGCTCTCAGAAGTGTGCTGCAGGAAATACGTGGAAAGTATTCCAGCCAGAAGGTGGGGGAGCCAGGGCTGCTTTCTGCGCCCACTGACCCCCCTGTGTATGAAGTCTACACAAGAGAGCACCACCCACCCTTTGATAGAAATATAAAAATAGATCAAACATACATTTGAAAACGTGGGAACTCGTAATAACTGTTCAGAAGAAAGAAGGAAGGAAGGGGCGCCTGGGTGGCTTAGTCGGTTGAGCGTCCACCTTGGGCTCAGGTCATGATCTCACGGTTCGTGAGTTTGAGCCCCACGTCGGGCTCGCTGCTGTCAGTGCACAGCCTGCCTCAGATCCTTTGTCTCCCCCTCTCTGCCCCTTTCCCCCTTGCTCGCTCTCTCTCTCTCTCTCTCTCACTCAAAAATAAAAATAAGCATTAAAAAAAGAAGAAATAAGGGAATATGAGATGGAGGGGTAGTGTTTGTTCAAGGACTGAGCTATTACAATCTTTTTGGTAAGTTTCATCTTTATCTTTTAGAGTGTTGGGCACAAAAGTCTCTCGATCTGCGATTTTGATTTTCCCATCAATAAGTATTGGCGACAGACCAGGATTTTTGTTTTGTTGTTCTGTTTCACGCATCTCTAGATGACTCATAAAGTCTGAACCCCCTTAGGGAAGGCTGCAGAAAACACCTGTTTTATGAGTGCCTGGGGGGGCGGGGGGGGCAGGGCAACCACATAGGCTTTGGCTGATTATTGTTAACATGACTTTGTACTGATATGATGGTAAGATTCTGGATTTAAAAAATGCTTGTATGTATATAAACACATACACATAGATACACGTATATGCACATATACGTGTATAATATATAGTTCTAGATACAGCTGTTTGTATACACACATGGGCACACGGGCACCTACATTATACATACCCACAGATGCAGGCGTGCGAAGGTACACACGTGTTCTGTGGTTGATTTATTTGAGAAATACCTTTATTGTGTTTTTAATTTTTTTTGGATGTTTGTTTATTTTTGAGAGACACCGAGAGAGACAGAGAGAGAGACAGAGCATGAGTGGGGGAGGGGCAGAGAGAGAGGGAGACACAGAATCTGAAACAGACTCTAGGCTCTGAGCTGTCAGCACAGAGCCCGACGTGGGGCTCGAACCCACGAGCCGTGAGATCCTGACCTGAGCTGAAGTTGGACGTTCAACCGACTGAGCCAGTCAGGCGCCCCCTGTGTTGTGTTTTTTAAACTTAACATTTCCAGTAAATACTTTCCCAGCGTCATGAAAAAATTTAAAAACATTTAAATAACTTTATATTAGAACATATTTTTACTCCTGTCACCTTATATGATGCAGATGTGTATATATTCTTATTATTCCTTCTCTTTTGTCTTTGCTTAATGAACTACATTTTGATTGCTTTATCTTATTTTATAATTGAGAAGATTTAAATATCACCTGATATGCTACTGGTAGCTATATTTAACTTCTCCAAAAGGTTTTAAAATTATATTCTTGTTATTAGCAAAGTTCGCAACGACGTTCTCTCTTGAATTCCCTAATGATGAGACAGGAACTGGATGGCCTTGGACTTCCTCCTTCCCCGTGGAAGCTGGACGGATAGTCTGGGGTTTGAACTCAGGTCAATGACTGTTAATCACCGTTTGGCTATATTGTCTAAGAATAAATTCTGGGCAACTGCAGTTACTCTTATCACCAGATCCTAGAGTCTCAGATTTAAATTTAACGTTTTTCGGGTCTCCTAGGAATTCTTATCATTTTACTGTTCCACTTGTAAGTCCTTAACTTGTGTATTTATTTTGTGATTGAAACCTGTCTTTAAGTAACTTTAAAGAATAGTAGTACTGGGGCGCCTGGGTGGCTCGGTCGGTTAAGCTTAGGCTCGCGTCACGATCTCGCAGTTTGTGGGATCAAGCCCCGTGTCAGGCTTTGTGCTGCGGGCTCAGAGCCTGGAGTCTGCTTTAGGTTCTGTGTCGCCCTCTCTCTCTGTCCCTCCACCACCGGCACTCTGTCTCTCTCAAAAATAAATACACATTAAAAAACAAAACAGTGTGGTCCTCTCTCCCTGAGGTCTGGAATCACACACCAGGTTCTCACGCTGCCTGGGTACACGGTCTTCAGTGCTCGTAATTAACCTGGGTACTCAGAGATGAGAACTTTGGACGAGTGGACCGTGGAGACAGAGGGGACGATGTCCGCAGAGGTAAAGAGGTGGCGGTCTTTCACTCAGGGGGAAAGGATTTGGACTTCAGCTTTTTCTTTTCCTTTAATGTTTTTTGTTTGTTTGTTTCTCTCTGTGACTTTTAAAGGATATGTCATATGTATATCATAGTAGATGTCTAATTTATAAAAGATATATGTACGCATGTATTGGGTACACATGCTCCAAACATACTTTTTAATAATGGGGACACCGAATTTTAACAACTTTGCTGTGGGGCACCTCGGGGGCTCAGGCGGTTAAGCGTCTGGCCTTTGATTTCGGCTCAGGTCATGGTACCAAGGTTGGTGGACAGAGCCCTGTGCTGGGCTCTGCACCGGCAGTGAGAAGTCCACTTGGCATTCTCTCTCTCCCCCTCTCTCTCTCCCCCTGCACTGCTCATGCTCTCTCTCTCTCTCAAAATAAATAAATAAACATTAAAAGATAAAAGTCTCGCTGTAAAGGATGGGGTCGGAGACAGGGAAGCCACGACAGGCCTGTGTGCAGAGCAGCTGGGGAGGACGGAGGAGTCGGCGAGCGAGAGTGGAGGCAGGGACACGTACGGGGCAGCCTTCAGAGGAGAGGAAACGGGTCCCCGTGATTTCCCGGCCAGGAGCCGACGTACAGCTGGCCAGCCCCGCTGTCGCATTTCAAAGAGAGTGAAAAATGTCACCACTAAAAACAAAACGTGGGCTGCCTTAAGGGGCCGCACGGCACCTCCAGGAGCTGTCCCCCCAGCAGCCCCTCACACAAGCCAGAGAACGTCTTCCTTCCTCTGTGTAGGGGGACCTTGCGGCGGCCCGGCCGGGAGCGCGGTAGCGGAGGCGAGCACAGCCGTGGATTATCTGGGCTGGAAGGCTCCACACGCCAGGCTACACCAGCCATAGATCAGCTTGGGTTGCTAAGGTCCCTCTCTCTTCTCCGGGCGCCCACTGTGCCCTTTCTGGTGAGGCCCCTCATGGAGCCGCTTTCAGCCCTTCTGGAAGAAGGTCCCTTCCATGGCCCTGGAGGCTGAGCCTACGAGCCTGCAGTGGCTCCTGCCCGGCACCCCAGAAATCCCCCTGCAAGGAGCTCGTGCAGCCGCTTGGCCGGCCTGTGGCTGTGCCACGCCTTGTCCTGCCATCCCGGTGACAGGTCACTTGCTCTGGGATGATTATAACACAGACTCTTTTCCTGAGACTCTTTTCCATTCCCCGGATCTGCTGGTGGAGGCATGCGCAGGTGTAAAGCTTTTAAGAAGATGGGAGAGGCCGTGTTACTTTGCTCAGGCTAGGAGCTGGAAGCAACGGAAGTGTGTTTCCTCACAGTTCTGGAGACCGGAAGTCCAGGAACCAGGGACTGGCGGGAGCGGTTTCCCCTGACGTCTCTCTCCTCGGTGCAGATGGCCGCCTTCTTGCTGCGTCCTCATGCGGTCTTCCCTCTGTGGGTGTTTGTCCTCATCATTTTTTTTTTTTTCAATTTTTTTTAATGTTTATTCTTGAGAGAAGACAGAGTGCAAAGCAGGGAAGGGACAGAGAGAGAGAGAGAGGGAGACAGAATCTGAAGCAGGCTCCAAATAGGCCACCATTAAGAAGAGTAGATCATTACAGCACCTGCATTGAAAACGTTTATTAGAAAGGATGTTTAGAAACTTCCAGTTGCTGGTTCCACACATAAGAACGTAGGAGGTCGCTACTTTGTCCCAACAATAAGTAAGGTCGAACAGACTGAGAAATCAACAACTCTTGTTTCGTAAGAGATGGAAGCCCATGGGGCAAACCGCTGCTTCCAACTCTGGAACGACAACAATTGTATTGGGAACCGATACATACTTGTCTGAAGCTGAGTTCAAACGGTTTAACATGACGTGTTTAATTCAATCAACTCTCATTCTTGTTAACGCCCTGTTCAAGCTAGAACTCAGAGATAAGACAGGCTGTGCTACTTCTGCTATTATAAGAACAGTCAGACGTGACAATTTAAGTAAAGCACAGGGCTGTTTGGAAAAATCTATGAAATAGAGAGAACAGCTCTGTAGAGGCAGTGAGGAAGGAGCTAGTAATTCAGACAGAAAGAGAGTCACGGAAAGTATGGGAAAGGGGACATATGATCTGGGGTATTCAAGACGAGATTTTTGGGATGCATGGGAAGGCGTTAAAAGGGCATTCTAGACAGAGAGTCTGTAGTTCATTCAAGAGCGGTGTGCTCTTCTGTACTTGAGAAGACCACTCTCCCACGAGTGTAGGGACAGAGACAAAATTTGGGTGAAATAAGCCAGCTGAACTTCTTCCTGTAGTAAACAAGAGAAAAGAAACCTGCTCTCATGAGGTGTGTGCAGGCAGAAAATGGGAACACTTGTAACTTTTTTCCTCTCATCTTTCTTCTGTTTCTAGAGTCGTGTTGCCTATATTTTTGACAAAACTATTTGTAAAATATTGGCTCTAGTCGGGGGGCCAAACAGCGGGTGATGCTGATTGTAGAGGCCGAGTGGTGAGGGGTCGGGAGTCCTCGAGGTGCATGCCGTTACTGCCTCGTCAAACCCTCTCTCCAGGCATTTGTCACACCACGGTGCTGCTTCTGCTGAATTCCCAAAGAGCCATTTTTATTTTTACTTTTTAAAAATTGTTACTTATTGATTTTGAGAGAGAGAGAGAGAGAGAGAGGGTGAGTTGGGAAAGGGCAGAGAGAGAGCGATAGAGAGAAGCCCGACACAGGGCTCGAACTCAGGAACCGTGAGGTCGTGACCTGAGCCGAAATCAGGAGTCAGGCACGTAACCGACCGAGCCCCCCAGGCGCCCCAGACGAGCCATTTTCAGACACCCCAATAGAACACTGGGCTCGATGCTTCAGAGGGCCACCTCATTTCAGGCCTCGGCTTGTAATTTTGAGCTCAGTCACCTTCTTCATCTGTTTTTCTTTGTCCTGATTGGGTTTTGGTCACTCGGGAAAGGAAAGTCTCCCTCCGAGGATGAAGGTTTGTCAAAGGAAGACCCTGCCGACTACTGCGTCCTAAATTCGTATGACATGCTCCAATTGCTACTCCCCAAACGTCGTGGGGAGTGACTTGAAAAAAACCTATCGCTTTGAGGAAGTTAGGTTTCATACGTTTGTTCGAAAAATGAGACTTTTTAATTTGCGGTGAGTAGATGTGTAAAGTCCGTTGGGTATCGGAATTGCCGATTTATTTCTTGTATCATTTATTTATTTATTTATTTTTTAATGTTTATTTTTGAAAGAAAGAGAGAGACAGAGCTCAAGCAGGGGAGGGGCAGGGAGAGAGAAGGACACAGAATGCAAAGCAGGCTCCAGGCTCCACACTGTCGGCACAGAGCCCGACGAGGTGCTCGAACCCACAAATTGTGAGATCATGACCTGAGCCGAAGTCGGACGCTTAACTAACTGAGCCGCCCAGACGCCCCTGTGTGATAACATTTTTAATGTTTTTCTTTCTCGGTTGGGTTTGATCTCTATATAAAAATCCACCTATAAGTGGATTTCCTAGACGATATATGTGAGATCATCACAATAGGGCTGAAGGTCATTTTGTACCCTTGGAAATATTAATAATACATTCTTCATGAAGAAGCATTTTCTCAGATGAAGTGGTAAATGGTGCTTGAAAGCAGAAAGATCAAGACAGTGTCAGAACCAACGAGAATTAGGGGGCTCTGCCCCATGTCCATAGTCGAATCCTCGGGTCGGCTGGTCTTCTAAAAGCTAGGAGCTCTCTTCCTGCATTTAAAAACCTGTGCTCTCTGAAAACAATAACTGTAGGAAAAGAAGCGGAACAGTCAAAAAGGGTGCTGGAAACAGCCAGAATGGCGTACGAAAGCACGTAATGCTTTGGCTATCCCCTTCTGGGCCAACGGGCTACACAACACAGAGCCTCTCAGCTCTGTGAAAGGTCTTCGGATAAAGTGATCTTATTTCTGGAGAAGTCACGAGTCAAATAGTTCGGGACACATGTGTGTACCTTACAACAACAGTTTGGGGTACCATGTCACAAAGAGATTTCTGAAAAATGTCTCCCAGCTAAATTCGGTGAGAGAGTTCCCGAGGGTAAGAGGTGTGTTTTATTTGCCGAATGTAGAAAATACAGCCTTAACGTAGCTAATGGAAGGGTTTCGATTAGAACAGTACAGAGTCAATATCACACATTTATCAAAGGAAATACACTTGAAAATTATCCCTATGTCTACCTCAAACTATTTATTAGATTAAAAAGAGCCATTACTAAAAGCTTTAAATACAACGGAGTTTTTCAATGTGCAATTTCCCAATTAAAAAAAAATAGGTTTCTGCTTACCACCTCAGAACACTATGTGAGCAGTCTAAAAAGACAACCTCCACCCTACAGAGACTCCAGCAGCTGAGTCTCTGGATGCTGGGAGCTGCAGCGAGTTCCGGCATGAAGGATGAAGCGTGGAAAACACACTGTCTCTGGAGCCTCGGAGTGAAGGTCTGTGTTCGGGTGTGAGTCTCAGATCCAAATTGCCATGACAACCTCATTTCTTATGCATTATCTCGAAGTAACTGGGATTCAAACTTAATGGGATTTATAGGTTGGAAGCATCACGTCGTATTAACCCAGAAATAAAGTGCTAGGTAGTGCGGAAAGAGCTCGGCTGGTCAACCTTGAATGCTCATGGTGTCTAAGGCCCTCGACACACACAGGTGTGGAAGTCCTGGCCCCACCTGAAGTCTCTGTTTCCGTCATAAACGTGTCTCAAAATGAACTTGATTTTGGCGGTTGGTCAGGTGGGCAGGGGTATCGTGTCTGCGCGTACGCCCAGCAGTGACTACCATTTACTCGACGTGTCTGACGCTCTCTCTGCCTTCATGGCAACCTCGAGAGAGCTTATAGTTGAGGATCCTGAGTCCCAGCATCGAAGCCACTTACCCAACACCACACAGGCTGAAAGCCCACTTGCCGTCTTCAGTACATCATGTTGCGTCATCTGCAGGACAGGACTCCTGCCCCCCGGGACGGGCGAAGTCGCTCCAGGTCTGCTGGGCGTCCGGAATCTCTGTGATGCAGTCGCCTGCAGGGAAACCCGTGGGCTGTGCATGGCTGCAGACATTCCGTGTTTTATGGGGCTCCCCTTTCTCGATTTTTCTGAAAACTTACCAAAGTCCCAAGAGCCTGGATTTCACCTTCCTTAGACCCACATTGTCACATCTTGCTCCGTGCATAAGCGTGAGGCTTCGCTCCCATGTGCCTACCCCAGCCGCCTCCCGGACCGGCAGAGCACAGCGCCCTTGGCTCCTCCCAGCGGCTCAGGGAGCAGGCAGGAAAGAGGCCCCTTCTCACTGCCCTATCTCAAGCACAGACACAGACCTACCCTCTCATCCTGCGCCACAGCTGTGAGAAGCTACAATGCTGAACAAATCTGTCCTTGGGAGCTGGCATAAAAGAGCTTTAAAAAAAATCACCCTTAAAATCAGCCATTGGCGATCCCCAACGGCTGATACCCCCCCTTGGCCAACTGGCCCATCGCTTGGATTCCTAGCTCCTCAGAATAGAGCTCCTACCACGAGTTTTGCTGCTTCCCAAGTTCCAGGTCCTCGTACCCCTCTTCTAGCCTATCAGGGGACAAAAGAAAAACCACTTCAGACTAAAATAAAATCTCCACAGTGATGCATCTCCCCGCTTCCGCCCCTCAGGAGAGAGGGCTCCATAAAACGATCATCGCGGGGTGGTCTCTCTCTGTCTCCTTTCTCTTCCGTTTCCTTCTACAATTGGCTCAGTTACTTAGATCTTTCTATAACCAAAGACCATTCAAATATTTTCCCAAATGAAAGAGGAGTCCTCCCGCTAATGTAAATTATGTCGTCATTCCTTAAATGCCGACAGTGAGGTTTAAAAAAACAGGTAGTTTTAATACACTGTTCCCACAGCTCTGTAACATACGTATCTACCTATGAAAATCGTATTAAGAGCTTCCAGCAGGGGCTCAAGAAAGCCACCATCAGCTTTGGGGAAGGTTTGGAAACAGATGCCATTTTTTTAAAACGTTTTGAAAAAAGTTTATTTCTTTAGTTTTGAGAGAGAGAGAGAGAGAGAGAGAGAGAGAGAACACACCCAAGCAAGGGAGGGGCAGAGAGAATGGGAGACAGAATCGGAAGCAGGCTGTAGGCTCTGAGGTGTCAGCACAGAGCCTGACAGAGGGTTTCCACACACGAACTGCGAGGTCATGACCTGAGCGGAAGTCTGAGGCCCAACCAACGGAGCCACTCAGGCGCCTTGGAAACGATACATTTTGTATCCACTCCATGTAACAAGTGATGGGAGTACTAGTTTGGTTACCCTGTACTGTAAGGGGCCTACAGAAGCAAAGTTATACTTCTAATTTACACAGGAGACGTCTGAGGTTTGCTGAGGCCAATGCACGTTCTAGAACAAGGTTCTTCTGGCGCTAGTCCAGCCGTACAAAGTTTGCAGCTGGGAATAGTCAGAACAGTCAACTGCCAAGGGAAATCTGAACATCAGAGAGGAGGAATGTGCACGGTGGTCTGGAGGGTCTCCTGCTTCCCCACGTGGGGGCGGTTGGCCTCCCACTGAACCGAGCAGGGACCCCAGGTGTCACAGATATTTGGAGGTAAACAGTACTGCAAAGATCCTCGAATCCCAGCTCAGTCCTGTTGGTGACGCGGGAGCAGCCTCGGGTGAGGGGCTCCTGGTGGGGGAATCAAGTGCCCAGGTCGGGTGGAGGAGGCTGGGAGGGACTCCAAAGAGCCAAGGCTGGCAGGAGAGGGAGGTGACTGTTTCTCCGCTCTAGGAGACCCCGTGGACGTGGCACGACAGGGGCGATGAGAACTGAGTTTGAGACAGCCAAGGTCACGACCAGAATGCTGCGAGACACAGACAAACTCAGTTTCCTAGGCAAGGCAAGGAACTTTATTTTTCCGCAAAGGTCTGGGGAATAGGGAAGAGAAAACTGGCTTCGCAGCTGGGACGTGAACTTGACGAAGGCTCGGGGCCGGCTGCGTTGGCCGTCCGCAGCCACCGAGGGGACGGAGGTCTCCCTGATTCTGGTGCCTTGCATACAGACCCACTTCACCGGGCTCCTGCGAACGGCTTTCTCACGGGCATAGTCTGTCTTGCTGATCAACTGCTAATTTTTGGCAAAGCTCTCCTTCACCCGCAGGAGGGTGGATTCGATTGATGCTTCGAATCGCTGTCAGCGTTATTGGAGCAAAGCCGGTTGCCGGTTCTCTGCATTGATGGCCTCTGGGTCCCGCGCTTGGCCTGTTCTCACGGCTGTGGCTCTGCTGGGGGTGGCGTGATGGAGAGCACGGTGTGTCCACGGCCTCTCCAAAGGGGGCTGTGCACACGGCCGATCTGAGAGGGCTCCCCAGAAAAGAGCAATCTAACAGCAAGGGGCCTGGCTGACCTGGTCAGGCTTGGGCGATAGGCAAGGTGAGCTCGAAAACCAGACAGGCAGCCGTCGGGTGCAAAGCAGGGCGACAGAAGGGACTCGAGGAAAGTGTCAGTTAGTCATTTAGAACCGAGTGTCAATACACTGTAGAGGGTTGAGATTCACGGTCCCCGGAGGCCTGAGCGCCCCGAACGGCGGTGGGCTCTGAACATGGCGGGTTTTTACCACTTGCTGCCTCACACATTATGTTCTTCCTTTTGAGCACAGCGCGTGGATGAACGAAGGCCGGATATCCACCCGTCTCGGTCCGTATTTAGGAGAGAATGCACTTGGGCTCTGGGCGTGCCTAGACCCCGCTGGCACCTTTGAGCACCGCCAGCTGGCGTCACCCGCAGTGCCCGATCCAGGGTCTAGAACGGCGCTGCGGCAGACGTGGGCTGCTACCAATTTGCGTACATATGAAAATCATTATCTCGGAACAAGCTTTCACTGGGCCGCGTGCTCTGGAAACAATCATTTGCTAAAGGAAGTGTCACAAATACCCTGCCTGCAATTTTCGTGGATTCTGAAGCATTTGAAGAGACAGTGGGGTTGATGCCTGACAACCGGGGGAGGGGCTCCTCCCCGCTTGAATCGAGCGTTCAATACTTGCAAAATGTGACCATTGACGGGAGTAAGCCGAGGGCTGCGGTCCTCCCAAGAGACACCCACGGGTGTCCGATCTGTTTGGGGGGCCGTTTTCACAAGGCTCCCTGAAGGAGCTTTTGGTATCTGGCTTGAGGCAATGTTTGGCACGGCCCACCCCCAGAGCTTCACACAGGTGCGCTAGCCTGGTCCCTAGAAGGCGTAGGCCGCATTGGGGCACCCGGGCGGCTCGGTCAGCTGAGCGTTGGACTTCAGCTCAAGTCATGATCTCACAGTCCGTGAGTTCGAGCCCCACATCTGGCTCTCCGCCGTCAGTGCACAGCCCATTTCCGATCCTTTGTCTCCCCGTCTCTGTCCCTCCCCTGCTCTCTCTCTCTGAAAAATAAAGAAACATTAAACTATTTTAAAAAGTATATGCCACACTGTCTTTATCCACTCAGATATAGCAGAATATTTTTCAGCCAAGAAAAAGGAAGAACTTCTGTCGTTTGAGACAACGCGGATTAAGCTGGAGGACATGATACTGCATGAAATGCGCCAGACAGACAAAGACAATATTGCATGAGTATCACCTATTGGTGGGAGTGAAACACTGAGCTCATAGAAACAGGGTAGTACAGTGGCTCCAGGGGTGGGCGTTCTGGGAAAGGAGCAGATGCCGGTCAAAGGCAACAAACTTTCAATCATAGGAGTAAGACCAGAGGCTTCAAAATAGTTAACAATACTGTGCTGTAGACTTGAAATTTACCAGAGAGTAGCTCTCGCGTGTGTTTTTAACCTGAGAAACGAAGGAAGCTATGTGAGTGACGGATGGGTTAATTAACTCGATGGCGATAATCGTTTCACAAGGTATACATCTATCAAAGCATCCCGCCTCACCCTTTAAACCTATACAATATCATTTGTTAATTATACCTCAGTAAAACTAAAGGGTGAAAGAAAAGAAAGAGGCACTACCTGAGAGTTAAATCATATTTAGCTCACCTGCGTTGAAAAGTTTATCTAATGAATATGAATTTTTAATTCCCTGTTTTTGTTTTGTTTTGTTTTGTTTTTAAATGTTTATTTATTTTTGAGACAGAGAGAGACAGAGCATGAGTGGGGGAGGGGCAGAGAGAGAGGCAGACACAGAATCCAAAGCAGGCTCCAGGCTCTGAGCCATCAGCACAGAGCCCGACGCGGGGCTCGAACTCACAGACCACGAGATCATGACCTGAGCTGAAGTCGGACGCTCGACCGTCGGAGCCACCCAGGCGCCCCTAATTCCCTGTTTTATAGGGAAGAAGAAGAAGAACAAATATTTTTGATCTACTGATGTCCTGCTGTGGATTCTGACCCTCACATAAGCCTTCCCTTTCCATCTACTTAGGATCTACTTAAGTTCTATTTTACAGATGGAGGCAGAGTGAGGCCCCACGACTACTGAACAGCGGAGTAAAACCAGGCCTACTTGGCTTCATTCTACTCTGGAGAAACACTTTCTTTTCAAGAAGGTAGATTAGGGGCCCTGGGGGGGCTCAGTCAGTTAAGCACTCAACTTGGACTCAGGACATGATCTCACGGCTCATGGGTTCAAGCCCCGTGTTGGGCTCTGTGCTGACAGCTCAGAGCCTGGAGCCTGCTTGATTCTGTGCCCGCCTCTCTCTGCTCTTCCCTCACTCACGCTCTGTCTCTCTGTCTGTCTCAAATATAAATAAACATTAAAAAATTAAAAAAAAATAAAGAGAGTAGAGTATTACTGACACCTCTGTTGCTGAAGGAGGTATTAGCAAATTGGTCTCTAGATGACAGAACAAATCAGCTTTGTTTCACACACGCCCTAAGAAATTCCTTATAAATTAAATATCTGTTACAGGCGCAAGTGCTGTTCGTCTACAATATCACCATCTGCCTTTCTTTTTTTTTAATGTTTGTTTTTGAGAGAGAGCGAGAGAGAGCAGGGGAGGGGCAGAAAGAGAAGGAGACACAGAATCCAAAGTAGGCTCCAGGGTATGAGCTGTCAGCACAGAGCCCAAGGTGGGGCTCGAACTCATGAACTGTGAGATCATGATCTGAGCCAGAGTCGGACAATTAACCGACTGAGCCCCCCAGGCGCCCCTCACCCTCTGCCTTCCTTTGGTAACGAGACCTTCAAGGGTACCTGGCTGCCAGAACCTTAGTCACCTCCCCGACTGTGCCTCTAGCCAGAGGTGGCCGTGTGACTGAAGAGTGACCAATGAAATGAGCGTCACAGAGGTGTGAGCGACCTCCGAGTTGGCTCTCGGATGACCTGGCTGTGTCCCTACTTCCTCCTGGCCGTCCTCGCCGACCGGAATTCAGAGCTGACCCAGGGAGCGAGAGCAGACGTGGGGGGAGTGAGCTGGAGGCCTCACGCCACGGCTCATGGGAAGAGCATAAATTTCTCCGGGTCCCGACATCACCGCCGTGCTGGCTCCTCAGTATCCACTGAGGATCTAAGTGGCGCGGCTGAGAAGCCAAGGCCGGGCCGTGCGGCCGCAGAGCCTAAAACACATACCATCTGGCCCTTTCCAGAAAAAGCTCGCTGCCTCTTGGTCTAAGCACGAAAACCTACAGTTCGTGTCGCGGAAGACCGGAAACGGGCAGAAGGCGTCCTTGTTTGGACGTCGTCTGTGGACCTGGACTCCAGGCTGAGCGCTGCGTCCGCAGGGGTGGATAACGCTGGGCAGATCGGCTCGTCTCCCTGAAGCGGTTCCCACGTCCACACAACCAGCGAACCGATGGAGTGTTCTCCGCTCGCACGCAGGGCCCGGGTGTGGCCAGACTCCCTCACCTCCCGGCGCTGGTGCACCATCCGGGACCCTTCCGAGGTCTTTCCTCTGCCAGAGCGGCCAGCTCCTCCCCTCCCTGCCGCCTGCTGCTCGCTAATAACCTGCGGGCGAGGCCTGCAGACCTCCTGATGCAATTCGGATGCCCAGTTCTATGGAGCAGGACCAAAGGTAATTTCCTTTTCCCTTCCGTTCTGTTCCCTTCCGTTCCTTCCCTTCCCTTCCTTTCCCTTCCCTTTCCTTTCCTGTTTATTTATTTTTGAGAGAGACAGAGCGCAAGCCGGGGAGGGGCAGAGAGAGAGGGAGACATAGAATCCCAAGCAGGCTCTGAGCTGTCAGCACAGAGCCCAACGCGGGGCTCGAACTCACCAACCACGAGATCATGACCTGAGCCGAAGTTGGAGGCTTAACCGACCGAGCCCCCCAGGCGCCCCCCCCCCACCTTTTTTTTAAAGCTAACAACCCTTGAGAGGATTCTGCTGGCATTTCGACAGCGGTTTATTCTGGCTCGCCCTTTATCAGCTCGTGCCAAACAGTAAAACCCTCCAATCAGCCGAACGAAACAGATCCCCGTTAAGCACGCTGTGGACACTCCCGGAGGTTCTGGACCGGCGAGGTTTTCTCTCTTTTAGGGGGAGATCCTGGAGGCCACAGCGAGCAGTCATATTTAAGAAAGTCAATAAAAATAGCTGTGCTCGGACGGCAGGAGTGCTCGAGTCAGAAATAATTTTAAGGCGCGGTTTCTATTAGCTCGTTTAGGACTGAGCCGAACAGCTAGTCCATGAAGTAACGGACTGTGGGAATTTGCCGTTTTAAGAAAAGTTAGGAGATTCGACTCTCTTTTTTTATTTTTCTGCTCTGCTGTTGAGCACAGGAAGTCGGTGAACTCTGAGCAGTGAGCAAACCGATGCTTTCTGGCCCGAACGTGGTGCCCCCCCCTCCTGATAGCTGTCCCTGAAACTTCACAGTCACGGGGCTCTGCCGGCAGGTCCCTGGAGGCTCTGCAAACAGGGGCGGGGGGGAAGGGAGGGAAGAGGCTTTCCTCACGTGTACCTTACCAGGGGCCTGGGAAACCACATCATCAGGATGGAGAGCCTGCCTCCCCGCCCATGAGAATTTTCTGCTGGAGGATTTGAGAGTTCCCTTCAGCGGAAAGGGGGGTGTAAACATTTAACACTCTCTGTCTGTCACCGACTAGTCAGGGAGACAGAACGGATGCTGGGTATTTCCATGGACAGGATTTTATTTTATTTTATTTTATTATTTTATTTTATTTTATTTTATTTTGTTTTGTTTTGTTTTATTTTATCTTATCATACTTTATTTTATTTTTATTTTTAAGTTTATTTATTTGAGAGAGAGTATACACAAGCCAGGGGGGGTTCTGCACCGTCAGCATGGAGCCTGACGCGGGGCTCGAACCCATGAACTGTGAGATCATGACCTGAGTTGAAATCAAGAGTCAAATGCTTAACCGACTGAGCCACCCAGGTGCCCCTGGCGACAGGATTCTAACAGGAGGGATTGGTTGAGCAGACGTGGGAAGACTGAAAGGTGAGGGGTCCCCGTGGCAGCACAGGGGTGCTGAGGGAGCTCTGGGGAAGCCCCCCGCCCCCCGAAGAGCCTCTGGCTGGGGCCGGCCGTCCAGCACGGCGGTGCATTCACACTGGCTCCTAAGGTGTTGGGAAGAGCGAGAAGGGAAACCAACTCTCACGGCCAGGATGAAGAACTATTGTTAAGGTGATGTGGACTGAGTCCTCCCTCTTTTTCCCCCCTCCCCCGCCCCTCCCGTCCATGTTTGCAGAGCCTCCAGGGAACTGTTGGTAGAGCACCCGTGAAGTTTCATGGGCTGGACCCGGCCTCAAGGAATAGAGTGGGTTTGAACAATAGCTTAAAAACCAACGTGTGCCCTTTTGGGGCCCCTTGGAACGTTCTCTGCAGTTATGACTCGTGTTTGGTCTCGCGTTGCTCTATGCCACAGTAATCCCAAGTGAATAAGGAACTTAAGGGCGAGTTACCAATAAGTAACGGCAGTAATCTGGGGCACTGGCATCACCAGCTCTGTGTCCAAGGTTTCATCATGTTCCAAACCACACACTTTTCAGACTTGCTGTGTGCTAGGCACTTAGTAGGTACTGGAGGGAAGGTGGACCACAGAGGCTACAGAGCACTTAGTAGGTACTAGAGGGAAGGTGGACCACAGAGGCTACAGAGCACTTAGTAGGTACTAGAGGGAAGGTGGACCACAGAGGCTACAGAGTTTGTCCTCAAAAAGGTTTCATTTGAGCGAGGAGAGAGGCACAGGGGAGCCACGAAGTGTGCCCGGTGGTTACAGGAAGACTCGGATTCTTTCCCTCTTCTTGCTCCTTTCATCTAAGAGTTGTTGACCGAGAAGCGTTGCCCAACTTCCCGAGGCCTTGCCGTTCTCATCCGTAAAGCACAAAGGTCAAGATAACGCCTCCTTCCAGAGCGTGTGGACGGTATGGTTGTTGTACGGATGAGGCAAGAGAATCCACAGAAAGGTAACTAGCCCGACACTGTGAACCTCCAGCGAGCGTGACTTGTTCACGTCACCTAACTCTCCTCTATTCTTAGGTCAGTTAATATTGTCATTTATGCCGAAGCCTGTCAGACTTCCTAGCTGCCCCCACGTCCAGTCAGTCCTCAAGCCCCTTACTTTCACCGAGAATTCTCTGACTCCTTCTTCATTCCATTGGCAACGTCTCCATCACGTCTTCATCATCACCGACGGCCATCGGGACGCTTCCTTCCGAGCTCTGCCCTTCCCCACCCAGGCTTTCCTGTGCCGCCAGACCCGTGTTGACCGCTGACATCCTGTGTGTTTCCTGTTGTGCTCTGAAACTTCAGAATAAGCGAAGTTTCGCGCTTCGTCATTTGATAAACTCATCCACTATCCGGTCCTGCCTACTTTTCTGCATAGACATCCTGTTACTTTTGTCCACATGGCCAGGAGATACGTGGCATCTTTTGAGCCCCACGAACACAAACCCTTATTTGACATCCCGGCACACGAACCTTCTCGGGACCCTCACCAGGCAGAGTCAGTGACTTCCTCTTCTATAGTTTTAGACCTGCTGTACCCTTTTCTGAGGTCTATGTAGAAAGATAGTCTCTCCCCTCGTCACCATCTGGATTGCGAATTCCTTGAGAGTAAGGAAAAGGCATGTTATTCTTCAGCGTCTAACACATCCTTGGTATCCATTAGATGCTCCGTGAAGGCTGAACAAATGAAAACATGAGTAAATAAATTCAATATCAAATATTATAATTAAAGTTCATACCTCATCAGCGCACCAACACACTTAGCCAGAGTGTAACTTCATGCTGAGACACACGACACCCCCTGTTCTTGTTCAGGGCTCTCCTTAGTTCTAGAATTTCTTTATAGCCTCTGCCTCTTCAGAAAGTATGCATGGGGGCGCCTGGGAGGCTCAGTCGGTTGAGCCTCTGACTTCAGCTCAGGTCATGATCTCGCGATTCATGAGTTCAAGCCCCGAGTGGGGCTCTGTGCTGACAGCTTGGAGCCTGGAGCCTGCTTCGGATTCTGTGTCTCCCTCTCTCTCTCTGCCCCTCTCCTGCACACACTCTGCCTCATTCTCTCTCTCAAAATAAATTAAAACATTAAAAAAATTTAAAAAAAATAAGGAAGTATGCTGTATACGTAAGCTTTTCCACCTGATGCTGATTTTTCTGTTCTGGAATCTCGATCACTGAACAGTCTATCTCCCACGTCCGCGGCACTAGCCAGCGAGATTCTCAGCCTCTGCTGGAGGCACCGTAGCATGAAGTATACATGCTGCTCGACTCACCCTTTTCAAGGACTTCTACCTGCCAGAAACAAAGCCCCTGGCTCAGAATCTCTTCTGCCTTTGACCTCTTTTACCATTCTGGCCTTACCTCTTTGAGAAGCTGAGAAGAGAAACGTGTGGAATGAAGGACGAAACTCTAGGAGATGACGAATCGCCTGCACATTAAAATGTCATCGCAGGAAAAATGTCCCCGCGGCTGCCTGCCCTGCTTCCTGGAGGACAGAGAAGGAGGCCAGGGAGGGTATAATAGGTGGGGCTTTGACGAGCAGTAACAGAGATCAAATTTTCTAACAATTCTGCAGGGCAAATCCCCACTTCTCTTCTACAAAGTTTTCTTTGGTGAAACCTCAGTAGCCTAGAGTTCACTTTTGATGCCTCCGCAGTGAAAATACCGTCGAATTTTTATTTTTTATTATTTTTTTAAAGTTTATTTCTCGAGAGAGGGAGAGAGAAAGAGAGAGAGAGAGAGGGGCAGAGAGAGAGAGAAAGAGAGAGATCCCAAGCGGGCTCGTCCCTCTCCGTGAGGAGGCTGACTCAGGGCTCGAACTCACCAACTGCAAGACCATGACCTGAGCTGAAATCAAGAGTTGGATGCTGAACTCAGGCACCCCTGGAGTCTAATTTTAAAACCCTCGCAGGGAGTCACTGCTAAAGAACAAGGATGACCATAATCTAAGAGTTTCTCGGTGCAGGCGGCAGGCGATGGCGGTCCCCGCGATTCATGTGGCTGGCATGCTTCTCGGAGCCCACCCGGTCCTCTGCAATCCTTCTAATTTGATGAGAGTTTTTTTGTTGAATCCCTCTCCAAAATTGCAACAAGCTTCTCAGTTCAATGGCTGTCATCTTGCCATCCTCGTGACGTCCACAGACACTCAGACTCTGGTGACTTCGATTATAGCTCACTAAAATCACCTGTGAGAGCCCAGCCATTTTTTTTTTAGCCTGTTTCCAACACCGAGCCGCCTCTCTTTCTAAACAGAGAGCTTCCTATTACTCCAAGCTTTTAGAGAAAGGATCACAGGACCACAGAAAGCCCGGGGGACCTTTTTGGAGCCCACTGCTCACATTATCCATCATTCTCAGAAAGATGATTGTCACCGACAGATGCACCGGAGGAATGAGAATTAGACCTCGTCAACGTCTAGACCCGCCGTCAGGTGCAGGCACTTGTGTTGAAGGATAATTACAACAGAGCCTTCAGCTTGTGTAGACAAGTAAATGGCACTGCTACCAAGTGATTATCCACGTTGGAGGACATTAGGAGTCCAAGACAAACACAGCAAACCCTCCTTCATCTGGCCGTCACTCACCTGGCTGTCTCAATGGTCTGGAACACTGGGAAGAGCCCGGGAGGAAGCCGCGTCACCTTGGGAGGACAGGCGCTCCCTGCATCCACGCTCTAGTGCTCACGGAGCTTCCCCATAAAGGAATCCGTCAGGCTGATGCTCTTTCCCTGTTTACTCTTCCATTAAACACTAGAGTCTAACAAAGTCATTTCATTACTTTCTCGGCCGAGCTCTCATAAGGAGAGAAGGAGGGAGGAGAGGGTTTGATGGAAGCAGATGCATTAAGAAAACAAGGCTAGATAGTCCTAATGCGAATTTTGAAGAGAAGCTACAAACTCTCCTAAGTAAATGACAGATGGTGGCAAAGGTGCACGTCCATTTAAGGGGCAAACACGCCCATCTTAGCACGGAACAAGGCTCAACGTACACAGTTGCCTTCCTTTATGGTGAAAGGCTAAGCTGTTAGCAATGATATTTTAATTTACCGAAGGAGCATATATCTTCCAGGTTACAAAGTTTTCTGCAGAAAATGTTTCAATTGGAAGAATAAGTTTGGGGGGCACCTGGGTGGCTCGGTCGGTTGAGCGTCCGACTCTCGTTTTTGGCTCAGGTCATGATCTCACAGTTCGTGTGAGTCATAGCATGTCCTGTCCCGGGCTGGTGTGAGTACAAATGAACCCATTCCTGTACAGCACTCGCAGTGGGGCCCGGAACCTAGTAAGCACTCAATAACCAAGAGTTCTCGAATTCTTAAAATCACCTGATCAGATAGGCGTATTTCCTGACTTGACAGGTGAAGAGATGGAGATTCCAAGAAACTCAAGACTTCCCTGGGGTCATAAGGTGAGGGGTGGATCTTTACAAAAGAGCTGGAGGAAGTCCGTGACGTGTAATTCTGTATAAATGTATTTCTATATAACTCACCTGGGGAAAGGTGATCCCGTCTCTGCCAAAGCTATTTTAGGGTTTCTCTTGCCCCAAGAGAAAAAGAAGGCTGAAAATCACAGAACACGTCTAGAAGAACATGGTATATTTTCACAAGTGTTCTCTAGAAGTCCATATAGAAGCTCGAACCATCTCTTATCCTCGGTCCAGAAACCAAACTGTGTGACGGATGTGATGGCTTGTCTTTGTCGAGATGTGATTGCTTTCTGGATCCGGGGTTACAAACTCAAATGATTTCAGGGGCAGAGCTGGTAACCTAAATAATGGTGCTGTAGCAAGGGACAATAGGGGTGGGTGGGGCCTGTGGCTAACTACACGGCCCTGCCCTGGTGGTCAAACCCCTATGGCTTTGGGCAGACTTGACCTTCAAGTAGTCACTTTGCAACCCTGGTGTAAAGGAACAGCCTACAACGCCCCTTGTCTAGTAGGGGACCCCTCTTCTGCTCCCAGCGCTGAGGACGAGAAAAGAAAAGTGGGCATTGCTTCTCTCTTCTCCCGATCAGCAAAGGCTTCAGGCCCGGCAAGCATTTATTCACAGCTATGAGGCACCAGGCCCTGGATTCGATCCGGGGGGAGTGCAGACATGAAATCAGCAACCGCAGCAGAGACAGAACAATGAAGCCGTCTCCATCCTGAACAGCTTGGTTCTGCCGACAGACGGCTCGCAGGCTCACTGGGCCGCAGGTGATGACGGTCGGGAGGGACTCCGCACGGAACACAAGTGCACTTTGAACCTGAAGCGCTCAGAGTTAGTGTCTGCAGGGAACCGACTTCGGGCTGCGTTAGCCGGAGACGCAGAACACTGAAGGCGTCGGGGTTGCAATTTCTGTTGCATCGAGAATCACAACGTGCATCCCAAGCGTCTTCTCCTCCTGACTCATGGTTTTTTTTTTTTTTTTTTTTTAATTTCTTTTTTTTTTTTAACGTTTATTTATTTTTGAGAGAGAGAGAGTGCAAGCAGGGACGGGGCAGAGAGAGAGGGAGATACAGAATCCAAAGCAGGCTCCAGGCTCTGAGCTGTCGGCACAGAGCCTGACTCAGGGCTCAAACTTATAAATCGTGAGATCATGACCTGAGCCGAAACCAAGAGTCAGATACTTAACTGCCTTGAGCCACCAGGTGCCCTGAGGTTCTGATATTTTTAAAATGTTTTTAATGTTTATTTAATTTTGAGAGAGAGAGCGAGAGAGAGACAGACAGACAGAGTGTGAGTGGGGGAGGGGCAGGGAGAGAGGGAGACACAGAATCCGAAGCAGGCTCCAGGCTCTGAGCTGTCAGCACAGAGCTCGATGCGGGACTCAAACTCACGAACCGTGAGATCATAACCTGAGCTGAAGTCAGACACTTAACCAACTGAGCCACCCAGGGGCCCCAATTTTTATTTTTAAAGTATCATATATATTGGAAATTGTGATATTGGAAAAAAAAATGGTTGTAAATGAGATACTTCTTTCTTTCTTTCTTGTCCCTCTAAATTAAAAACAAATCATTAATGGCTTAAGATTAGAGACATGATAATATGATAATATGTATTCGCTTTATTCTTCCATCTGTAAAAAAAGTTATGAAACAATTTTTCATCCCAGGTGGAGTGAGAGAGACTCCAAGTCGTTAAGATGCTGCTGATAATGAAAGGAGGCGGGGCTTGCCAGGTGCAGCCTGTCACCGTGCCAACCAGCAAAGCCCTGGGTGCCAGAGGGGTCAAAGGAGCTGGCCGCCATGCCCACAGCTGCTTGAGCCAGAAGTCTGTCCCCGGCTGGCGTGTGGGCGCAACACAATCCTTGACCTCAAGCCTGGGTGCTAATGGGTAACATACTGAACCCCGGTTTCAAATTTGTGGAAGGAGGTATTCCCTGGCTTGCCAGTTCAAAGTAGGGAAAAAAGCCTTATTTTTATTTTGTTCAAGTTTTATTTATTTATTTTGAGAGAGAGATGGAGAGAGCATAAGTGGGAGAGGGGTAGAGAGAGAGAGAGAGAGAGAGAGAGAATCCCAATCAGTCTCCATGCTGTCAGCACAGAGCCCAATGTGGAGCTTGAACCCACGATCTGTGAGATCATGACCTGAACCAAAATCAAGAGTCGGACACTCAACTGACTGAACCACCCAGGCACCCCCTTTCTCTTCTTTAAAGACATGAATAGTATAATTATGACACAGAAATAGCTACTGGTTTCAAAACGGTGATACCCAGGCTCCAGTTCTCGAGTGTGAATGGGTCACTCTAGGGTGGGACACTGGAATTACCCAGTTAAAGATGGTCTCAGGTCTTCTATCGGAGCCGAGGTGGAGAACCATTGCTCTATGGCTTCTTAAAATTTCCTACCTGCAGGAATCATTCGGTAATCTGTTACTCTGCAGATTCTAATTTGTAGGTCTGGGTGGGTCTGAATGTCGACCAAGCTCAGAGCTGTTGGCCTGAGGCCACTCCTGGGGACGCCAAGACCTAAGTTCTGCCCTCCGGAACTTACACTTGTCTTGTTCGCATTTTGCTAGCGTGGTCCATGTCTCACGCACCCCGTTCTTTCCCAGGACGGGTACACCTCGGGATTACATTCACCTGGCGTCATGCTTTTATTTAATGATTTTGAACGTGTGAATTATCTTTACAGTAATTATGCTAATACATTTAAATGGTATGCTACTATGGTTCGGGAACTCTAACTCGGTATTTCCCATGCTTTGTTCATCATCGGAATCACCTGGGAGCCTTAAAAGTCTGATGGGAGTCCTTCCCGGTAAGGGTGGGTGGTAGGAGGGAAGGAGAAACTTTTTAATTACGCCCTGCAGGTGCTTCCAATGTCTACACTCCAGAAGTTTACAAACATTTGCAGAAGGTAATGGGTGAAACAAAATCATCTCCTTCGCTTTGGGTATATGTTACGGTACAACAAACCACAGCTTAGACGCTGGGGCTTGTGGGAATGTCGTTTTGTCATAAATTATGAGAGATCCAGTCAAAACACACAAGCGATGGACATATCTGTGTCAGCACCGAAATCCCATAGTTACAAAAATTGCCAGAGAACAGTTGATTTATGGCCTGAAAAGGGCCAACGAGGGTTGGAATGACAGAGAAAACCGTCCCGCCCAACATTCCAGCATCCCTGAGAGCTCAAGCGTCTCCACCTCACTGAAGAGTCTCCTCCTCTGGCTTCAGACGTCAGAGCAAAGTGGCGGCCATCTTGCCTAGAGAGACACTAATTCTCCCAGAGAAGTATCTCCACCACTTTATATCACCAAAGGGCCATAGTTTCTAAACAGTAACTTCGTGACACTCTCAATTACGATGAGGTTCAGGAAAATGAAGTCAAATGGCAAATTTGCTTCTCGCCCCTACATTGATATCCTTAATAAACCCTCACGGTTCCTCCTCCCTCCCTCCTGTCTCTGCAGCACAGGAGAGGGAGACGACAGTGTTTTAGGTTCGGTCCTACGACTTACGAAATGCGGGAACTGGTTCAGCAAGACATTTAATTCCTTTAAAATCTCAGGGGCTTCCTGGTTGGTTCTATTGTGAAAATCGGATGGGTTGCT
>PITB01016704.1:0-39392 GCA_004024585.1 Paradoxurus hermaphroditus | reverse complement strand
AAGTTGGATGCTTAACCGACTGAGCCACCCAGGTGCCCCATGATCCAAGTATATTCTCAAACTTAGTTTTGCAGAGCCAGGAGAGAGGTCACTTTCCCGAAAGCATCTGAGAGTTATGCTAACAAATCCTTAGATCAGTGATAAAGGTTATCCTGCAATTGGAAAAATAATATGGGTAGGAAATGGAAGGCAAATCAAAATGATGACTGATTTTTTTCTCACAGAATAATTTCATAGTCATCATGTTTTATCCACATCCCTTAATGCAACCACTGTGTGAACCTTTGAAACAGCTCTCTACTATTCTGTCTTGGATTTAAGTGATTAAGATTGTGTCATCCTGAAAAAGCTATTCATGGAGCTATAGTGGTAAGTGGGCAACTTGCTAAAGGACTTGATGATGATATATCCTGACAGTTAAATTGCCCTTGGACAGGATGCCACATGCAGGCACTCAGACACTCTTTCTGGGAGTTGGGAGGTACTGCTACATATGGGGGTTAAGGAAGCAAAAGACACTGAAAAGTAAATGAACCAGTCATTCCCCACTGGGTTTCATCCGAGCAGGAAGAGAGACTGATTGTCAATGACTGAACTGATTTTTATACATACATTTCAAAATGTAGCACTTCAATGGCTCTCAACAATGAGTGTTAAGTGTTAATCTCAACAATAAGTGATAATAACAAAACTTTGGCATTGCTCCCTTATCATTCATTTGGAAACATTTTTGCTTGTATTACCAGAGGCGTTATTGTCTAAACTTCTCCCAACCCCAGCTGCCTGAGCCATTGTGTGAGTCTCATGTTTCAAATAATTTCAAATGAGATTGAATAAGGTGAACTAATTTCAACTCAGTATAATTAAATAAGTGTTTCTTCATGGCATATCTTGTGCTCAGCATTGTCATGTTACATGTCAAAAGGTGACATTCCATTCCTGATCTTGAAAAACAGGGAAGTACAAGTTAAAGAATATGTTGGAAAAGCTTCATAAAAACCACTAGGAAAATTAAAAATACAATATATACTTAGGGGCACCTATACTTTTGAAATCAACGAGAATAATAGCAAATAAAGCATGGTCCATAGACAGAAATAAAGAGAAAGCAAGAAAACATTGAAAAGAAAGAAAAAGATAATGTAACTAGACAAAACTAAGTTATGACAACCAAGGAAAATGGTTTAAACTTCCTTTTTGAAAAGCGAAAACTAACTGTATTCTGTCTATTAATGAACTCCATCCTAAATAATGCTATATGGCTTAAGTATAAAAAGATAAGCCAACATGTACCAGTAAAACACAAATAACCTAAGAGTAGTATATGTTGCAGTATTAATATCCAACAAGTGTAACTCAAAGTCAGAAGAATTAAAATGAAACAAAGGACATAGCTTTACATTGAAGAAAAGAGCCAAATAAAATGTCCTGTTAGTAAAGATTATAAGAACTAGGCTCACTGGACAGTATAAACTAGGAGCCTCTTTTCTGCTCACCTCTTATGTCATTCACAAGGAGGACGTCTGATGCCATTCACCTCACTTTCTTCCCAACGCATTTGCTGCTCACTAGAGACATTTTTGTACCTGAAGATATTGTTCATTTCCAGGGATTATTTTTAAATAGTAACTTTCTGATGAAGGGAAAGATAAAGAGTTTCACAGATAAAAGACTAAAGGAGTTCATGACCACTAAACCAGGTCTGCAAGAAATATTAAAGGGGACTCTTTGAGCAGAAAGGAAAGACCGAAAGTGATAAAGATGAGAAAGGAACAGAGAAAATCTCCAGAAATAACAACAAAATGAGTAATAAAATGGCACTAAATATTTATCTATCAATAATTACTCTGAATGTAAATATACTAAATGTTCCAATCAAAAGACATAAGGTGTCAGAATGAATGAAAAAAAAACAAAACAACCAAGAACCATCTATATATTGCTTACAAAAGACTCATTGTAGACCTAAAGACACCTGCAGATTGAAAGTGAAGGGGTGAAGAAACATTTATCATGCATCAAAGGAAAGCCAGAGTATCGATCTTTATAACAAAGTAGATTTTAATCCAAAGACTGTAACAAGAAATGAAGAAGGGCACTAATAAAGGGGACTATCCAACAAGAAGATCTAACAATTGTATATATTTATGCACCCAATATGGAAGCATGCAAATACATAAACAATAACAAAACAATAACAAACATAAAGGAACTCATTGGTAATAAGTGGAGGACTTTAACACCCCACTTATATCAATGGACAGATCATCTAAGTGAAAAATCAACAGTGGCTTTGAGTTGTGGAAAGAGTGGCTTTTAAAGACTCACTGGACCAGATGAACTTAACAGATATATTCAGAACATTCCATCTTAAAGCAGCAGAGTACACATTCTTTTCAAGTCACACAGGACATTCTCCACAGTAGATTACATACTAGGTCACAAATCAGGCCTCAACAAGTACAAAAAGACTGAGATCATACTATGGGCATATTTTATGACTACAACTTTGTGATACTTGAAGTCAACCACAAGAAAAAATTTGGAAGGACCACAAACACATGCAGGTTAAACAACATGCTACTGAACAATGAATGGGTCAATCAGGAAATCAAAGAAGAAATTAAAAAATACATGGAAACAAATGAAAATGAAATCAAAACTGCCCAAAACCTTTGGTATGCAGCAAAAGTGGTCATAAGAGGGAACTATATAACAATGCTGTTCTACCTCAAGAAACAAGAAAAAAAATCTCAAATGAACAACCTAATCTTACACCTAAAGAAGTTAGAAAAGAAGCACAAAAAAAGCCTAAAGCCATCAGAAGAAGGGAGATAATAAAAGTTAGAGCAGAAATAAATGATATAAAAACTAAAAATAAAAAATAATAGAACAGATCAATGAAACCAGGAGCTGGTTCTTTGAAAAAAATAAAATTGATAAACTCCTAGCCAGACTTATCAAAAAGAAAAGAGAAAGGATCCAAATAAATGAAATCACTTACGAGAGAAGAGAAATAACAACCAACACCATAAAAGTACAATTATAAGACAATATTATGAAACACTATATGCAACAAATTGGACAACCGGGAAGAAATGAATAAATTCCTAGAAACATAAACTACCAAACTGAAACAGGAAAAAATAGAAAACTTGAACAGACCAATAACTAGCAAAGAGAAACAGTGATCGAAAATCCCCCAACAAACCAAAGTCCAGGGCCAGATGGCTTCACAGGTGAATTCTACCAAACATTTGAAGAAGAGTTAATACCAATCCTTCTGAAACTATTTTAAAAATAGAAATGGAAGGAAAATTTCCAAATTCATTCTAAGAGGCTAGTACTGTCCTCATACCAAAACTAGATAAAGACTCCACTGAAAAGAGAACTACAGACCAATATCCCTGATGAACACAGAATGCAAGAATTATCAATAAAATACTAGCAAACCACCACTACATTGAAAGAATCATTCACAACAATCAAGTGAGATGTATTCCTGGGCTGCAAGAGTGGTTCAGTATTCACAAATCAATCAATGTGATATACCACCTTATAAAAGAAAGGATAAGAATCATATGATTCTTTCAATAGATGCAGAAAAAACATTTGACAAAGTACAACATCCATTCATGATAAAAGCCCTCAACAAAGTAGGATTACAGGGAACATACCTCAACATAATTAAGACCATATAAAATAAACCTACAGCTGTATCATCCTCAGTGGGGAAAAACTGAAAGCTTTCCCCTTAAGGTCAGGAACAAGACAGGGATATCCACTCTCCCCACTTTTATTAAACATAGTACTGGACGACCTAGCCTCAGCAGTCAGACAACACAAAGAAATAAAAGGAATACAAATCAGCAAAGAAGAAGTCAAACTTTCATTATTTGCAGGTAACATGATGCTCTATATACTCTATATAGAAAATCTGAAACACTCCACCAAAAAAATATGCTAGAACTGATACATGAATTCAGTAAAGTCACAGGATTAAAAATCAGTGTGCAGAAATCTGTTGCATTTCTATACACTAATAATGAAGCAGGAGAAAGAGAAATCAAGGAATCAGTCCCATTCATAATTGCACTAAGAACCTTAGGATACATTGGAATAAGCCTAACCAAAGAGGTTCAAGATCTGTACTCTGAAAACTGTAAAGCACGGATGAAAGAAATTGAAGATAACACAGAGAAATGAAAAAACATTCCATGCTCATGGATCAGAACAAATATTGTTACAATGTCTATATTTCCCAAAGCAATCTATACATTTAATGCAATCCCTATCCAAATACCAATAGCATTTTTTCATAGAGCTATAATACACAATCCTAAAATTTTTGTGGAACCACAAAAGACCTTATATAGAGCAACCTCGAAAAAGAAAAGCAAAGCTGGAGGCCTCACAATTCCAGATTTCAAATTTTATTACAAAACTATAGCGATCAAGACTATGGTTCTGGCACAAAGATAGATACATAGATCAATAGAACAGAATGGAAGACCCAGAAACTAACCCACAACTATATGGTCAACTAATCTTCAACAAAGGAGGAAAGAATAGACAATGGGGAAAAGACAGTTTCTTCAGCAAATGTTCCTGGGAAAACTGGACAGCAACATGCAAAAGAATGAAACTGGATCACATTCTTACATCATACACAAAAATAAACTCAAAATGGATTAAAGACTTAAATATGAGACCTGAAACCATAAAAATGCTAGAAGAGACCACAGGTAGTAATTTCTGTGGCATTGGATACCACAACATTTTCCTAGATATGTTTCCTGAGGCAAAGGAAATAAAAGCAAAAATAAACTGTTGGGACTTCATCAAAATAAAAAGCTTCTGTACAGCAAAGGAAACAATCAACAAAACTGAAAGACGGCCTATCCAGTTGGAAAAGATATTTGCAAATAACGTATCCTATGAATGGTTAGTATCCAAAATATATAAAGAAGTTATCAAACTCAACACAAAAAACAATTAATTCAGTTAAAAAATGGGCAGAAGACGTAAATAGATGTTTTTCCAAAGAAGAAATGTAGATGGACAACAGTTCACATGAAAAGATGCTCAACATCACTCATCATCAGAGAAGGAGATAAAAATTACAATGATATAACATCTCACACCTGTCGGAATAGCCAATATTAACACCACAGAAAACAACAGGTGTTGGTGAGGATGCGGAGAAAGGGGAGCCCTCTTATGCTGTTGCTGGGAATGCAAACTAGTATAGCCACTCTGGAAAGTAGTATGGAAGCTCCTCAAAAAAATTAAAAATAGAACTATCCTACAATCCAGCAATTGCACTACTAGGTATTTACCCAAAGGATAAAAAATACTAATTTGAAGGGATACATGCACCCTGATGTTTATAGTGGCATTATCAACAATAGCCAAATTCTGGAAAGAGCCCAAATTTCCATACACTGATGAATTGATAAAGAAGGTGTGATATATATATATATATATATGTATATATATGTGTATATATATGTATATATATATATAGTGTATACACACACGCACACTGGAATATTACTTGGCCATAAAAAGAATGAAATCTTGATAAAGAAGATGTGGTGTGTGTATATATATGTATATATATATATATACATATATATACCAAGAAACAGACTCTTAACTGTAGGGAACAAGCTGATGGTTACCAGAAGGGAAGTAGGTAGAAGAATGGATTAAATACATGATGGAGATTAAGGAGGGCACTTATGTTGAGCACCAGGTGTTGTATGTTAAGTATTGAATCACTAAATTCTACACCTGAAACTAATATTACACTATGTCAGTGAAATAAGTTTTTAAATAAATAACTTTTTAAATAAGTTTTTAAATAAAAACTTGGAAAAATAAAAATAGTTCTTTCTGAATATCACTTATTTTAGTTTTCTATAACTTTAGTTATCATAAAAAATGACCACAAATTTAATGGCTTAAAATATTTTTTAGCTCACAGTTCTATAGGTCAGAAGTGGGGCAGGTTTCACTGGGTTTTGTATTAGGGTCCCATGAGCCCTCACAAGATCAAAGTGTCAACTGGTCTGGGCTCTTCTCTGAAGTCTCTATGGAAAAAAATCATTTCCACCCTTATTCTGGTTGTTGGCAGAATTCATTTCCCTACAATTGTATGATTGAGGTCTCCATTTTCTTATTAGCCATCAGGGGCACACCACTCTTACAGCCCCTTGAGGTCACTGTCTCATTCTTCACACAGCCCCACCATCTTCGAAGCTAGCAACAACACCTTGAATTCTTCTGGGTTTGCTTGTGTGTGTTTGTTTGTTTTTGTTTTTGGCTTTTTAAGTTTTATTTTAATTCCAATTAACATATGGTGTTATAGTAGTTTCAGGTGTATGATATAGTGGACACCTTCTGTTTTAGATCTGCCTTTCTCTTCTGCCATCAGACAGAAAACTCTCTGCTTTCAAAGGGCTCGCGTGATTAGATTAGGTCCACCCAGATAATCTCCCTGTCAGTTAACATAAAATCAATTGATAGTACTCTTCATTGCATCTGTAAAACCTCATTCATTGTGTAATGTAACATAACCACAGGTGTAATTGCATTCATCATATTCATACTACCTTAGATGAGGGCAGGACATCTTGGATGGATTTTAGGATTCTGCCCACCACAGGCTTCTCCACGTACTGCCACGTGACTCTTAAAGGCTCAGCAGCCTTTACAACTATTTTGGAATCTCTTAATTTCACCAAAATTTGAATTTTGTTTTCCACATTTTTGTGGCTTTCAGATTTCCTTGATAAGAAGGGGAAACTGCTGACCAATGGATTCATGATCACGTTAAAAGTTTCTCTGACCATTTTGACAGTGATTTATCCCTTAATCAAGTTGTTTTATGATTCCAAGATTTTTTCCCTTGGAATTTCTGTTCAGAATCATCTCAGATGCTGCATCTAATAATTCAAATATTTGAGTTGGGGGGGTATCGATTGTAACAGGAGACTCAAATCTGTCCTTTGTTGGTTTTGCTCATCCTAGCTAATTTCCTTCTGTGTTTCCAATAACATCTTATGAGCTCACATTTGTTTAATTTAATCTGGGGAATCCTGAGAGTGTGAATTGGGGGTATTTGCTTGGGAGAAGATTTGTATTTTCATAGTCCCCATCAGTTGTTGCTTCAAAGGCCCCAGGCTTTGATATGAGCTTTCCAACCTCACCAGAAGTCCAAAGCTTAGTCCCTAGATGGTAGTTCTGATCCTAGTTTTGGCTTCGGGGAATACATATATTTTGAATTTATTTCTCCCTGATCTTGTTTCAGTTCATCTGTTTTCCCTTTCTTCCTCCCTTTTTACCTCTTTTCCATCCTGCCTGGGACCCTCCCTTACTTCCTCTCTCACATGCCTAGATTATGCTAATAAATGCAAAGGATCAAATGCCTGGGACACAGTAGTAGTCCCCCTGTACTTGGCATTAGTCAGTGTAAAACATCGTGCTCTTTTCTGAGAAGGAGTTTTTAAGGAAATCGTTATCAAAGTGACATACAGAGCGTCAACCAAAATAAACATGAAAATATGTAGGTTTGTTGATTTTGTTTACCCGGGAACAGAGTAGGCATGTTAGCTCTCTTCAGATACCTGAAAGAATCTTTCACAAGAGAGAAATAAAGCTTGTCTTTTATCTTCTAGAAGTAGAACCAATAGGTGCATCTAGCAAGAAGGTTCATGTTAGCGCAACATAAGATGGAACTTTTGATTATATTTCTACAGAATTGGGACAGGCTGCCTTTGTGAGGGGAGAGCTGTCTCCTCTGGGCTCATGTAGAGGTCAGAGAAGCCTCCTCAGCAGTATTTTAGAGGCCAGGAGTACACTTCTCCTTTGGCCAGTGCTGTGCCCAGTAACCTTTACTGTCCCAGGGAGCTCAGATTCTAGGCTTGTTTATTCCATGACTCGTATAAATTTAGATACAAACTAAGAAATTATAGCCATCTGGAAAAAAACACACATTTATCTCACATTCTGACTACAATGGAAGGAAATTTTGTGTCACGGTATTGGAGAAACTTTGGTGAATCAGAGTAATCATTAATATTTTTTACTTCCAAAATAGTCCTCCTTGTAATGTGCCAAGAAAAAAAGGCAATTAATTTTTACACAAAATATTCTTCTCATGCATATCTACACTGGGGGAAAATATGATGCATTTTTCAATAATAATAAGGTTCAATTAGAAATAGAAATTTAGTTCATTTTAAACTAAATAGAATAGACACTGGTAAATGAGAAGAGATGACACAGCATGAGCTATGTAATTACATTTAAAATACATTCCAGGGCAGTTTCCTTTAATATTAAAACTGTAATTCTTGACAGAAATGGATTTTTGAATATTTTTGTAAAGGATATTGAGATCTTGCTATTTTTGTTCTTAGAATTTTATATGAACATAAAATCACACTTGTTCTAAAATCATCACTTTAGGGAGAACAACACATTTAACCTTTCACTGTGGGATAAAAGCTTATGTTGAAATATTTTAGAAATCCAGATACCCCTCTTATTGTCTGGATTGTAGAGTGCCAAGAGAGCTCTGAGGAAGAAAGGCCCAAGTCCTATAGACCTGTTCGGGACAGTGGACACACCCCAAGGGGATGGGGTTACTCCGAGAAAGGAAAAATCAATCCAGAAACAGGATGAGAGCCAAAGAAAGGCAAAATAGGACCCAGATGTTCTTCAGGACAAGAATGAAATTTGATCCCAAGTAACAGGCAAAGGGAGGAGAGACCCAAGCTATTTGACTGTGTTTAATGAAGGCTTTAGGAGTATGGAATTGTATAATTTCTGAGAAAATTAACAAGGGAAGAATTTTGGAAACATATTACTAAACCAACATACAAACAACTTAATGCCTTACATAGAAAAGTCATGACATACCCACAGGAGACAAAAATTACAGAGGTAAAGCCTAGCCAAGGACATAATCCTATAATCCTACTAGAGACCAGACTCCTGCAAACAAAAGAAAAAAATATACATATAATGTCTGTAGAAGATTAATAATGAGAACTTTCCTTGGAGTCTAAAGATAAGAATATAAGACTGGCTTTCTCTCTAAATAGATGTGTGATTCAGTTTACTCATCTTAGAAATAGAAATGACAGTATGCACCCCACATAATTTTTCAAGGTCCAAGTAAGAGAGTGTATGCAAAAATACTTAATAAATTTAGTGATATATGGATGGGATGTCTTATTATTACTCTGTACAGTGGGCATCTGTTGCTTTTGCCTACCAGGCATGCTTTCCCACTATTTTTGGAATAGCAATCTGTATTTTCCTTTAGTGGGATTTAGTCTCATTTGTCTAGATTAGTCAGAAAGGGCAGACCTCACGTAGGAGGGGAGCGTATGACACAGATGAAGCTGGGGAGTATACTACATCAACCCTGGGCCTTCCCCTGGTGATTTCAGAACAATCACATGAGTCAAGTCAACCCAGTCATCACTTAGGACTTTTGTTAGAGCTAGAGGAAAGGGAAACACTATGTTGTGAGAGAGTGGGGGAGCAATGTTAAGTTGGTAGCCATTTGGGGAGAGCTTGCCTGAGAATTAGCTAACCCAAGAGGGAAAACAGCACCAACAAATAGTGAAATGTCATCCCAAGATATCATCAACCCTTGGGATTCAGATGTGCTTGAAGTCAGAATTGCCTGTGGAATTTCCAGTTGCATGAGTACATAAATTCCTCTTTTTGTCCTAACTGGTTTGATTTGGCTTTCTGTCATTTGTCATCAAAACTGTACTAGCCGAGTCCCTATAATTAGGGAAACTTTAACTAGAAATTGTTAGTGTTACTTGGAAAATCTCCACACCTAATTTATACTCAAGCAATTATAGTTGACCCTTAGACAATGGGGGCTGTGGGGGGGGTGCTTTTAGGTTAGATTCCCTTGATTGGCTGTCATGAGTCCTGTGAAGACATGCACAACATCCAGACAGCTTTCTCCAGCAGGAATTTATTGTTTCAGGCCTGATATCTTTCATGGCTTTTTCTTATAACAAGAATGGCATTTTCAATGGTGTCGTCTTTCTAGACTTTCTTGATGTTCTCAGAGTCCTCTATCATAGCATTGACTCCTCTTCCTATAGAGCACTGTATGTAATGAACCTTAAGGATCCTTAGGACACCCTGACTAGGGTGAATTAGAGACGATGTGTTTGAGGGCAAGTAAAGCACTCTGACACCTTCAGTGTTGAACTCATGGGATTCTGGGTGGCCAGGGGCATTGTCCAATATCAAAACAACTTTAAAAGGCAGTCACTTACAACGTACTTCCTGACTTCAGGGACAAAGCATCACAATGGAACTTATCCAGAAAAAAGGGTTCTTGTTGTCCGGTTGTGCAACCAAAAGATTAGAAGTTGGTGTTTATCTTTTCTCTTCAAGGCTTAGGCTTAGCAACCTTATAGATTAGGGCAGTCCTGATCATAAACCCAACTGCATTTACACAAAACAGTAGAGTCAGCCTCTCCTTTCTGGCCTTAAATCCTGGTGCTAGCTTTTCTTCCTTACTAGTACATTTGTAAATTTTTCCTCCAGACTAGGGCACTTTCTTCTGTGTTAAAAATCTGTTTAGGCAGATATCTTTCCTCCTCAATGACTTTCTTTATGGTATCTGGGAACTTGTTTGCAGCCTCTTGGTTGGCAGAAGCTGTCTCTCCTGGTATCTTGACATTTTTAAAAGCCAATTTTTTTTAAAGATTTTATTTTATAAGTAATCTCTATACCCAATGTGAAACTCGAACTTAAAACCTCAAAGTCAAGAGTCTGATGCTCTACCAACTGAGCTAGCCAGGTGGCTCTGAAGCCAAACCTTTTTAAAATTATCAACCATCCTTTGATGGCATTAAATTTTCCAGCTTTAGATCCTTCACTTTCGTTTTGTTCTAAATTGTCATAGAATGACTTTGCTTTTTCATGCATCATATTAGAGTTGACAGGTATGGCTTTCTCATAGCAATCCTGCACCCATATAAAAGCTGCATTTTCAATATGACATAAAAAGGTATTTCATGGAAAGTGCGAGGTTTTCGTGCCTGCTGGCATTGCTGCAATGGCAGCTTCACAAATTACCTTTTTTTTGTTGTCAAAAATTCCCCTTATGCTGGGTTTATTTATCTTGAAACAGTGAGCAACCGCAGTTGCAGACCTCAATCTATAGACATAGCAAGTAAATCACCTTTCTTAGGTAATGTTATGACTTCTTGGGAGCAATTCCAGCATCGCTAGTGGCACTTCCTATGGGTCCCATGGTGTTATTCAAGGTTTATGATGTTGCGCTAAACTCAATGAAAAATATTTGAGAACTGTGAGAGATTGCTTTTTGCTGTGATGCAGCTTACTGGAGAGCCACACTGCTCAAGTGGAGATGATTAGCGTCACAGGGCATTTCAAGAGGATGCTCCCAACGCTTGAACTCACTGCAAGAGCAACAGGAGGTGGCTACCGAATTATTACCATAGTACAGTATGCACGACAGTTTATTTTCTGCAGTTATGACTTAATATAGCATTTTTACATTTGTTTACATTTCTTTTGACTGCAAATGGCTCCATGAATGCTCTGTAAGTATGTCCACAAGCTTTGATATATTTTAACTTTTCTATAGCAGATTCGTGTATATTTTATGGCCGTAAATGATAAAAGAGACTGACATCTGATATGTTTTATGCATTCGGAGATAGCACTGTTTTCTTAATTTAGGGGGGCAGATATTTCTAGACTACAAGTTTGGGAGTTTTTTCACATTGTCACAAATCTCCACAAACTTTTCCAATATATTAATTGAAAAAATTCCTTACATAAGTGGATGTGTGCAGTTCAAACAGTGTCAAACTGTACTAATTGGTCAGAAAATGGGTGCCAAAAAAGTAAATGCTCATCTGGTCTCGAAAATACTTACTCTGTTTACTTCCCTTATTATTATTTTTTAATGTTATTGCACTTGCTTTTAGTCCCCTCCTGGCCTTTTAGAAAGTGATCTTTGGGGCACCTGGGTGGTTCAGTCAGTTAAGCACCCACTTCTTGATTGTGGCTGGGGTCATGATCTCACATGGTTTGTGGGATCGAGCCCTACATCAGGCTCTGCACTGACAGCACAGAACCTGCTTGGCATTTTCTCTTCCTCTCTCTGCCCCTCCCCTATTTGTGTGTGTGCTCTTACTGTCTTGCTCTCTCTCCAAATAAATAAATAACCTTAAAAAAGAAAGATGCTTCCCCTGAAATATCCCTAGGCTCCCTAGTTTAGAGGAACCTCAACATGATGCTACAGAAAGAGATTTAGTTAGCGGAAACAGCACCCCAAGTCTGACATATATGTCTGCTGAACACCAGAAACTCAAAATTATGCAACACTCAGACAGTCCTTCAAGGTTCAGGAAGTTCTCTAGCTTCTTTCCTGAGTTCCCGACCTTTACCCCACACTGGTGACATCCCAGCTGTGTGTTTGGTGTACTCCACAGCCAGAAACATCCTGCACATACCTGGTCCCCTAGGGGAAGACTTTCAGTAGGTTTCTCACCAGCCTGCCCACCATGCAGCTGGAGGTGGATCTTGTGGGGACATGGGAAAATGTTCACCACCACCAGGAGCAAAAGGAGCCCAAATCTAGTTGTTTTTTTTTTTTTTTTCCCTGAGCTTCTTCCCTGGGAGAGGATGTTCCTTTATTCAGATTAAAGAGCCTGAGGAACAAAGAAACGATATTGAACTTTATTTCAAGTACCACTCCTTTCATAAGAATGGTTAACTGGTAGCTAAATGGTCTCATTCTTGTTGCCAATAAGTAGTAAAGGTGCCAAGAAGCCAAAGCAGCACAGGGGAGAAAAGGAAGAAACCAAGGGTTTAGATAATTTGTGAAAATGGATATTCAGTCTTTGAATAATTAAAGATATCCAATCTGTAGGATGTTAAAGAAATCCCTAATCTACATTTATGTTAGAGCATGTCATTACTAATCCAGGACATTAAAATTTTATTGATATAGTTATGGACAATTCTGCCAAAGAACCTCACTTATTGGCTGTCAAAATAAGGGAAATGCTGAATTATAGAATACTAGACATTGAATATTTAATAAACTAATCCCCCGTTCTGATAGTAGGAGTTCTAGAAATAATGCCTGTTGCATGACAGCACTTAATCAATATACTAGTTAATAATAATCATTTGAGAGTAAGCTAATGCCTACTAGGATTGCAACCCAAATTAGAGGCAAAGGGAAATCATACTCAAGGTTAAATTCATTCTTAAAAAGACCATTGCTAGTTATGAATACTTAAAGGAAAGGAAAGAAGATTACAGCTTTTGTTGTGGTTGATTCTTTTGAGAGTTCCTGGGTCATTAAATATGAGCTTATTCATGTAAGTTTTGACCCTAGTATCTGTATCTTATTATTTTTCTTTTATATTTTTTCACATTACTGAATTGTACCAGATTCTCTTGGGTGCTCAGCAATAGATTTTGACTCTGAAATCCGTATTACTTTTTTTTTAACGTTTATTTATTTTTGAGAGACATAGAGACAGAGTGTGAGCAGGGGAAGGGCAGAGAGAGAGGGAGACACAGAATCAGAAGCAGGCTCCAGGCTCCAGGATCCAAGCCGGCAGCACAGAGCCTGACGCAGGGCTCGAACTCACAGACCGCGAGATCATGACCTAAGTTGAAGTTGACCGCTCAACCGACTGAGCCACCCAGGAGCCCCCTGTATTACTTTTCAAAGGAGGAAGAACAGGAGGAAACAGGAAGAGAGGGAAGGAGGAGAGAGAGAAAGAAGGGGAGGGAAGAAGAAGAGAAGGGGTAGAGCATGGAACAGGAAGGGATAAAGGGAAGAGACATGGAACAAGGAAAAAGAGAAGGGGGAGGGAGGAGAGGAAGATGGAAGAGGGGGCATGGAGGGAGCAGGGAAGACCAGACATCTCATTCATTCTGACATTGCAGGTGGACTCTAGCTTTTTTATATAAAATGTTATAAAATGAACCCCAAGATGTGTATAGAGTGGGTAACGGGAGCTCCCTATTCCTAGAGAATTAAACAATACTATGCAATCAATCCTTGATTAGGACACAAATATCTTAATTGTAAACTTCTGAGTGTTAAACAATTTAAATGCAAGTTTTTAAAAGATTTAAATGATTAAACATGGAGATAGTACAAGTTAATTTTCTTACAGAATTAATTTTTTTCTCAGGTTAATTGCATGACATTGGTAGCAGAAGGTTTAATGCTGGGGGTAGAATGTGCTGATAAATGACTTTGGAAGGTCCTAGGCAGGGGCTCATCTGGAATCGGAATCGAGCAGAAGACTGTAAGACAGAAAGAGAAAGGAGGTGGTGAATAGGTTTGCCTCCGTGGCCATTTACATCTGGCTGATTTACATCTGTTTTAGGTTAGGTGTTCTGGTCAAATCTTCTTGGCAACTTCCTAAATTATCTGATAAAGCTGATAAATATATTCGAGTAGGCTCACATGATGGGATTCCCACTTCCTAAGTTGGTCTGCCTGCACTTTCCTACAGAAAAGTCCTGTATCAGCCACCTGAGCTATAATTTTCTTACCCCAGGGATATTATGGTGAAAGAAATTAATATTAATAGAAGACATTGCTTTAATCCCTACACTTCATTGGTTTGATGAAGTTTGAGGAAATAACCCAAATGTGTTGAGGATCAGTGATTTCACATTTAAAAAGAATAAAGCTTTTAATGGTCTTGAAGACAAAAGATTCCATATGAATACAAAAACCATCATTATCACTGGCAACATGTCCAAATATCTTGCCAACATTTTTCTGATTCAGACTGTTAAATTTCATATTAAAATGTAATAAAAAGATATTCATTAAAAGACCTTATAAACAGAAAAAGCTTGAAAAACAGAAAATATACTTAGGAAACTCCACACAAACAACAAGCACATTTTAGGGTACTTTTACCAAGAGATAAAGACAAAATCCAGATGTAGTAATAGCAGTAATAGCTGAAGTTTAATTGAGCACTGAGTATCCATTAGGCACTATTCCACCTGCTTTCAATATATTATCTTTCATAATTCTCATAAAATCCCTCCATAACAAATATTGTTGTATTCTCATTTCATCGATAAGGAATCAGGAAAGCAAAAATTCCACAGAATGTACTGGGGTATACAAAAAGAATGGAATGAATCTGAACTTGAGGATATCCGAGAGTCAATCTCATGTATCCCAATACAAGGATGTTGGAAAGTGTTTACCAGTCACGGAAGAGAGTAAAGCTGGTAAAGTTGGTATAAAGGGGAAAGAACATAACAAAAAAAGCAACCAGGGTGTCAGCTTGGTTTAAGGAGCTCTAAAATAATAAGCTCTATTTGTTTCATTTTCTTAACATACGGCTACTCAGTGTACTGAAACGCTTTTAAATCTCTGTAGTAACCATGTACCACAGAAAGGACTTGGCTCTGGGCAGCTCTGTCTCTGACACAAATTGGTTACAGAGACCTGACATGGTTGGTTGCATATATATATTATGTTGCCATCACTTTAAGCAAAAGCAAAATAAATATACTTTAAAATAGGTAAAGTAAAATTTAAAAAAACCAACAGATGATAGTAATGATGGTAATATTTTTGGAGTGACAGCAATATGCTATGCTTTGGGCAGAACTGAGCTTAACATGGATTTTATTTACCTTTTTAAATAAGTTAATTTCTATTTTTCTTTTCATTCCTTCAAGAAGAGAAGGACTAAAATAGCGCTCAGTACTCTACTAGCACTTAGCTGGTGACAGTGGATTATTTATTTGGTTTTAAATAACATGGCTTAACTGTGGCTGTCAGTAAAATAGAGGCCTTAGCATACCACAGGCGCCCACACGGGGTACCACAGGCCACAGAGAAGCACTTAGTAGTTGTGTGTAATCAAATTTGTGGAAACTGATCCAGAAAGGGCACTTCACTCTTCACAGGAGTGCTGTAATAAATCTTTTTTGCACACTATAGAATCTAGTTGTATTGTGAAGTATCTCTTAATTTGTGTTTTTAAGTTTGAATTTTTGTGGACATGTGGTCTTCTTAAAGTAAGACCCTTCTGAAATTTATGGAAGCCCAGGTTAATCGAAAGTACTCAACTGTAATATTCATTCATTTGTTCACTCAATACCCCGAAATGATGCTATGTACTAAGCATATGCCGGTCCAAGGGATGGCCATGATTAAGTCCACTGATGCCCTTATGGTGCTCACCTGTGTTGGGGAGAATTCTAAAGCGTTAAATATTCCTCTCTTGGAAAGTCAAAGATGAAATAAGCATCTTCCTTCTGCAAGACAGCTACCCGGTCATTTCTTGAAGGCAATGCCATTGGTAATCATTTTGAATCCTTGTCGTGTATAAACAACACAATAATGTGATGAATTTGTGTTGTCATAAAGTATAAAATGTTAAAATGAGAACGGGCAGGTCTTGGGGAGCTGAATGCCCCAGAGCCGTAAGCCGTACCTAGAGGTTGGGTCTTGGAGGGACCTCAGATTCTCGTGTCCACCCTACCCTCCTCCGTCCCATACCCTATTTTTCCGCTCCCCCACCTCCCCCATGAAGAAACTCGTGCTTTCTAAATCGAGAAAGTAGCCGAAACTGGAATCATCAGGGCCTTTTCATCGTCAGACTTTTTAGCTGATTGGCTGAATGATTTCGCTCCTCCTTCTCCTCAGAAAATCTGATTATAAATAACGTCTTTTAGGGTTTGATGGGGGGGGGGGCGGGTTCCCTTGCTCCCTTTTGGTTAAACTTTACATGCTTGTAAGTAGAAGGTGTACTGGCAACAGATGATGGATGGTAAAAAGAACTTCTGCAAGAACAGCAGGAGCAGACGGGTCTGGGCTCAAGTCTCCTTAGCCTCTAACTGACCCGCAGATCCCCCGGCCACTCTGAGGATTAGGTAGGTGGGCGGGTGAAACTCCAGATCCCAGAATGCCGAGGACGTGCCTCCCAATCTCCCTGTAGCCCGTTCGCTCCACTCATTGCATTCTGGGAAATGTAGTTTATTTCTAATCAGTAACTACACGGTCTTGGAAACCAGGGCTGTTAGATTTAAGGGATCCGCCCCTCCATTGGCCCCGCCCTTTCCATTGACCCCGCCCCAGGTTGCTCAGGAGATGAGGGACGCCGAATCTTGGTCGGTGGTGGCGTGGGGAGCAGGATAGGTGCAGAAAGAAATCCTCCGAGGTCTGAACGTGGAGGTCCTCCATGGAGCCTTCTGACGGCCTCCGTCAGGACTGTTGCAGCAGTAGGCAATACTGGTTTGAGCTCGGACCCACGGATTTGCTGGAGCGCAAGGGCTCCCTGACCCTCCGCTCCCGTCACAAGAAGTACTCGAAGCCCGTGTTGGTGTATTCTTGGTGAGCGAGCTCCTTACAGTCCCTGGCCCCTGGGAGAAGGGATGGGGGAGGAGAGGAAAGGACAGTAATAGAGAGAGGGCAAGGATGGAGAGGCTGGAATAAACAGAAGAGAATAGAAGAAAAGAAAGAGAAGAGCAGAGAAAGGGAAAAGGAAGAGATGAGAAAGGAAAAGATGAGACAAGTGAAAAAACTGGGAGAGGTGACAAGGGAGACTAAAGAAAGGAAAACAGGTCTTCAAATTGGGGATGGGGAGTTGGGGCAGCAGGAGGAGATAGGAAAGCCTCCAAGAACAGTTCTCCAGACACACTAAGACTTGCTGCAAGCCAACTCCTGTCTACCGGAGGTCATAGATCACCCACACGGAGGATGGAGGCGAGGCTGTTTGCAGAGGCCTGGAAATCACATTTCTGAGACAACTACTTACTCAAAAAAGGAAGAGTTCATTAGGACACCAGGGGACAGCAGGAGGGTGGTGGCTGTTCAGAGGATGGCCTCCAGGGCTGCCATTTCTTGGGGGCAGTGAAGCACACCGGATGATTTGAAAGAGATCCCTAAATATCTCCTAGGCTACTAGGACTCTCCTGACCAGAATGGACATACTTTTTTTGCATGCATTGCGTTTATTTTTTTCTTTTAAATTAATTCCTCACATTTAAAATTAAGAAATTGTACATAAACCTTCAGGATTATGTCTTCCCTTGAAAAGCTGAAGAGTCTGGCAGCAGAGGGTTTTATTCCTTCTTGCAGTTACTGGAGCTGAGGACTGTCTACCCTAAAAGATGGGAGTTCCCTCTCTGGGAATTTCACTCATAGAGGTTCTCGCTTGGCGTCAGGAGGCATTTGATTTACTTCTGCTTTGGGTTTTGGAATTCACATTCACCTAGAAATTCTCTTGCTTTATTAAATATTGCAGTGACTAATAGCAAAACCATGAGATAACTAGGAAAAAATTAGGAATTAGGGCATTTAAGACTTGTTCTTTTGGGTCATTTTCCTGTATTATTGACAATAATTACTGTCAGAGTATTTGGGATATTCTGAGGTAGAGGGTGGAGACAATGGAAAAGAAATCCCAAATCCTGTCTCCTTTATACTTTTGCTTTTGAACAAAGATGACTGACTTGACTGGACTCTACCCCTAAGGCTAAGCCCTCCTTGATCCCATTCGTTCATGTAATGTATGTGAGCCCTGCAGTTTCTGCTGTGCAAACTTTCTACAGCCTACCCACTTTCCTATAAGCCCACCCCCCCCCTAGTTTTACTTCTTATCCCTAAAACTTTCTGCCTATTTTGAACTTAATGTGAGAAGATAGATAGATTTGGAATCCAAAGCTATATAGGGAAGTAGAAAATCCTCTTGTAGCCTCATACCGGGCTTACCTCATAGACCTCAAGCAAAACACTTAGCTCTTGCGTGATTCTGTTACTCCGTGAAGATGAGGTCATAATATAAATCACTATTAGAAATGATTGTTAAGGAACATTTTCAAGTGGACAGTTCTGCTTCTTTCTTGTGCACTACCATGACTTGTGGATACAATAGACATCAATAGCAAAACCACAGAAGAACATAAATGACATGGAGATGAGGAAGTTGGTGGGGGAGAAGTGTGGTGTAACCCTGGAAGTCATTCTGGTCACTGCTGAAAATGTAGAGTTCTCATGCTGTTGGTTTTAGAAAGAACATTTGGGAGCAGAAGGAAATAAATTCAATTCAAGAAACATTCATGTGTCATGCACTTTGCTATGTGTTCGAGACACAGAGATGAAATGGATTCCATGAGTTAATTTGGCTAAGGCATTTAACACCATGCCTGGACATAGTAAGTGGTCAGTGATATATGGTAGATAATACTAACTTTTTAAGATAATATAATAGTTAAACACTTGGACTCTAGGTTTCAATACCAACTCTGCAACATGTGGCAATGGCAAATGATATGACTTCTCTAGGCCTATGTTTCTGCCACTGTAAAATGGGAATGATAGGGTCATTGTAAGGTTAAACACAATGTTGTACTCGAAGCACTTTTTAATATATGGCCTGGCGCATCATAGGCACAGTAAAGCTTATATATACATGTATTAGGACGTGGTCATGGACCTCAATGAATTTCATAGATCAGCTAAGAAGAATGCCAATAAATTCAGTATAATTGATTTGTGCAAAATAGAGATGAGTGTAAGAGGCAAATGTAACAGGAAAGGGAGGTTTGTGTGTGCGTGTGGGGGGGGGGGCGCTTCCTGAGCAGGATTTAGAATGAAGAACAGGAGTTCCATAGGTGCACAAAAGATCACAGGCAAGTGCAATGGAATAGTTAGAAGCGACATCATAGGAAAATAGAAATAATTCTCGACAGTTGACCAGTACAGCTGATCCTCATTATTTGCAGATTCTGTATTTGTGAATTTGCCTGCTTGCTAAAATTTCCTTGTAACCCCAAATCAATACTCCATGCATTTTCATGGTCATTTATGGACATGCCAGAGAGACAAAATTTCTGGGTCACTCTTCCTCCTTTCTCCTGCACTGCCTCAATGGTCCCAGGTGAGATCAGACAAAGTGGACACTCTGCCTTCTTGTTTCAGCTCTCGACTGTAAACAAGCGGTTTTTTTTTTTTTTTTTAGCTGCCATGGTCTATTTAGCATTTTTGTGCTTTTTATGGGTGATTTCATTGTTAATATGGTCCCCATACTACTGAGGTGCTGTCTATTGTTCTTAAGTGCCAGGAGACTGTGATGTGCCTCATGGAGAAAATATGTGCTGCACAAGCTTCTTTCCGTCGTGAGTTACAGTGCTGTTGGCAGTGAGTTCAGTGTTAATGAGTCAGCAAAATATATTAAGCAAGGTATGTTTAAACAGAAACACAACATAAAACCAGGTTGTATATTGATTGGTTGGCGCAACTGTGACCAGAGGCTCACAGGAACCTACTCCTTTATTTTTACTACAAGCAATGGTTTAGTATTTGCTAATTATTTGTGACAACTTTATAAAACATACCATCCTCAAATAATGAGAACTGATTGATCATAAAACGTGAGAAACATTTGCATTTCTTTGAGATGCCTGTGCTGCTGGCATCCATATTTTCCTTCCACATCCAACTGGTCACCAAGATCGGTCTTAAAAAAAAAAAACTGTGTAAAAAAAAAACCAAACCTGTAAAGTTAAAATTGTATAAACTTCCAAATGAATAATCTGATCGACCATTATGTTTTTATGCATTCCCATCATAATTGTTTGCTATTAACTTGTTTTATATATATAAAACTTATATAAATATATAACTTTATATAAAACTTTTATTAAATTTTAATCTTTTATGAGTGATTTTTATTTAATTGATGAATACTTACTATCTACAATAGCCTTTTACATGGCCTCTCAACTGAGTATTTGATCAATTAAGTCACTATAGAATCTGTAACTGGGAAAATATCTGATTTACCCAGTTATATAGTTTAAACATTTGCACGATTCCTGTATTTCTCTTTTTGTCGCTTGTATAATACAAGTCTGTGTGAAAAACAGCTGTATATAATAGACCTGATGAAGTTATATGCCCAGAATGGTTGTTAAAAGTGTCTCTGGTCCTTTACTAGAATAAGAGATTGCTTAGGCACCATCTCTTCCTTGCAGCCGGAGTGATGGACAGAGTCATATCGCCTGCATCACACTGATGCTTCTGTGTGAGACAGACCTTTCCTAGAAATTATTTGTTTCTATTCGTTCCTGTAGCATATGTAGAGCTGTATCATCACGTGATTCCTTGAGAAATTCTGAGTTGAGGGGAAATCTTCTCTTGGGATATCTTCCCATTCATTGGAATGATGGAATGACGGAATACTAAGAGCCAGAACAACCAGATTTGTCCTTAATAAAAATTCTCTGGTGTGAGGTTGCTTCTTATATTGTTTTATATATATGTATATGTATATGTATATATATATGTATATGTATATGTATATATAACAGTATAAGAAGAAAAAAATATATATAATAAAAATATATATATATTTTAACCCATCTCTTCATGCCCAAATAGACATTAGGTAATAAGTGATGATAATTTAAAACCTAAAAAATCATTCAAGTCTCCATGGAGACAGTTCATGCTCTGGTCTCCATGGTGACACCTAGAGTTTTAAGAGCTCAGGTTAATTTTATGTATATGTAATTTCAATTATTTTTCTCCCCTGCCTAAACCCTAGGTAAGGAGCCTTTGCATTTTACTCTTCCCTTTCCTCACCCCCCTCCCCATAATAGAAAGAAAACAGAAAAAGGAAAACAAGGAAGAAAAATAGAATGCAGTGATAACTGGGCGGTAGGGAATTTCATAGTTTTACAGATTTCTATGGAAAATCATTTGGATTGGGGAAAGGAAAAGCTTTCTGTGATGCTCTTCAGACTTACGCTCCATTGTGCTGTCTGAACAGGGTGTATTTAAGGTACTCCACCATCAGATCAGGGGAGAACCTAGTTTCAAGGCTGCTAGATACCATTAGTGTCCTTACAAAGAAAATAGAGATGCATTTTCTAATTTGCTGTATCATTCTACCTGTACTTAACCAGTGACTTTCTCAGGGACTAACCTGGAAGTATTTGGAGTTCTTCACATGACTCAGGGCCACGCTAGAGAGTTACACAGACCTTCTGTAGCCAGCATGCCTCTCCTCACATCTCCAACACACATTCACAACGCAGGATGAAAAGGCACATCAACAAGGCCTTTTAGCGACCACATGTTGCTGCCTGCCTCTTTTGAAATCCATAAATGCCTCCCCTTCCACCAAGCCTCTGTCCTCCTGCCTTTAACAACTCAGGCCCTCAATTGAATGCTTATTAACTCTTATTTTATGTATATTTTAAGTAAATTTGGTTACATGTTTTCCATACACACAGCATAGATTTTGGAGAGAAGAGGGAAGATCCTTTAGAGAGGCTTTTTTTTTTTTTTTTTTTTTTGGCCAATAATGAGAAGCAAGAAAGGCAAGCCTCAGGACAAGGTGTAGGAACACAGCGGGTGCTCGGTTAATGTTCATTAAAGAAATGCACAAATGAGCAGGCAGAATGAACACACACAGAAACCCAAAAGGCACTGGGTTGGGACCCTCTATTTTATGCTCTAAAAATGCCTGAAGATAAACAATCTACAGGAGAGCACAAACTCATAATAAAGCCGTAATCACTTGTCACAGCCACGCTCCTGATGTAACAGGATGACACTGAAGTGGTTTTTTTTAATTTTTTTTAAAACATTTATTTCTGAGAGACATAGAGACAGAGCGGGAACAGGGTAAGGGCAGAGAGAGAGGGAGACACAGAATTCGAAGCAGGCTCCAGGCTCCGAGCTGTCAGCACAGAGCCCGACACGGGGCTCGAACTCACAGACCGTGAGATCATGACCTGAGCCGAAGTCGGCAGCTTAACCGACTAAGCCACCCAGGTGCCCCTGAAGTGTGTTTGGTCACCTCTGTGTAAGAGCTTCGAGGGGTATAATGTACTCCTCTTCTGATTTGAATGGCGAAGAATTTGAAATTGAGCTCAACTTGTACTCTTCCTGGTTGCGGTGCTTAACTTATCAGGCACTGAGAGGTACTAAGAAGATTCTGAGTTTATATAGGGACAAACGAATTTACACTTTAAAGAGATATTTTTATTTCTTAACCCCTGCTTTAAAAAAAACCCAATTCTAAATTATAATAACATGTGACCATTTGAGATGGTGTTATAGTAGACCAATGTCAGGCAAATATATTCACCATCAAGTAGATAGCAGAATTAGAAATTTACACACAACTCAGATGCATATATAAAGTTTATTTTCTAAAATTGATCCTGATGACTTTTCAATTGTTAGTTACTAGGGAAAAATTCAAACTTGCCAAATAAAGGGTATCTCAGTCTCTTCAAGTTTACACAGCCTGTTTTAAGTTAAAATAGTCTCTTTCAGAAGAGTGCCACTATTTCTGAGTCCTTCGTCCTCCAGCCTCTCCTTTCCCCAGTGGCATCTGTGTGTGTGTGAGGGATTGAGGTTGTGTGTTATTTTGGAGGTGGGGAGAGGGCCCCCCACATCTATGTGTGGGTCCTTGTTGCTCACCTCATCCTTTGTCCAACTTCTGGGCCTGCTTCTGTTGAGTTTGTGACCAAGAGACCAGTAGAGGACCAGACGTCTCTGCTTACAGTTTTAGTTCCACGTTGGCTCTTGCTGGATGTACGAACCCCCATGTCATGCTTCTCTTCCCCAAGCCCCTGCCTTAGGCTGGTCACCCCGTAGCCACTGTGGTAGAGGCACCTCATCCCCAACATAGCAGCCTGCAGTGTGTGCTCTGACCGCTTCTGTCAAACACCCTGTGGAGACGGTGTGTGAGCGCTGTGCTCTGCCCAGGAGAGTTTACTCCTGTTGGCCTGAGAATTATTAAAAGTGTTTTCTTTCTTTCTAAAGTGATCTGGTTTAAAACCTAAATTATCAGGTCACCCTATCTGAGCTATGTTTGGGAGCTTCTGGGTCTTGTTAATAGACGTTTAAGAAATTTAGACCTTTTATTTCTCCACAGTGACTGACTTTCAAGAAAAATATCTCACTTAGGACTCAAAAATTCCATTTAGTTAGTCAGAAGTTAATCAGCCATGCTTTATTTTCCTCCATATTCCTGTCAAAACAATCCTAAATCTTCCTAAGACAAATGTGGACGCTTCTGATTGATTAGAGCAAAGGTTATTTTACAGAGGTAAGCAAAGAAAAGTGAAAAGATGAATATCTGAAAATATAATCTCACTATAAGTAAGTAGGGGAAAAAAACAGGATGTAATGAATTCCTTTGTTCAAGATGCAGATCTATATGCATTGAAAAGAGAACATTCACCAAAGAACACAAAATACTTATTGCTGGATGGTGGGTACATTTATGGATTATTTGTCTCTTTCCTTTTTCCCCTTTGCCACTGCTACATTTTCCATAATGAACATGTATTATCTGCATAATAAGAATAAAGTAAAATTACTTTTAAAAATTTGGTATCATTTGCTGCAGCTTTTCCCTGAAGCAGACCTTCTCTAAATGATCAGAATGTAGACGCAGTGTTTCATCTCTTTTAGAGTCTGAGTCACTCTTCATGGTTTATTATGAGTCTTTTTTAAAATATCTTTTTAATTGCTAGTTTTATGCTGGGTAAAAAGGATGATGTGATTCACATTCACTCGATTTAACCACCCTTTCACTCTTGCCTCTGCTCTATAACGGCGGCCTCTTACGCCACAGCGAGTTTAATCCAGCCCTACATTCTTGTTCCTCGACGTACGCACACACCCACAGCTGGTCTTCAGTGTCGTAGTTTTGGGGGGAAGCACCTTATTTTCTATTTTTAAGATGAAATCTAGGACACACTGCATCCTTTTGCCCCGACTGAATTTTTCTTTCAGTACTGTTCTCTTTCATGGAATTCCAATCAAGTTCTCTTCCTGAAAACTGGTGGTTATAGGATTATTGTGCCTTGACCTTAATGTGAGGTTTTGCTCAACTTAATTGGCGGCTGAAGTAAAACATCTTGCAAGTTCTGCTTGCAAGATGAACCCTTGTAAGGCAGAGTACTATGGAATGGGCATTTCCACGTGAGGGTGCACTTAGGTTAGGAAAGATCATTGCTGTAGACAAGTCCCTCTGTCTGAGCCAACCCTCTGCTTACTCTTGGGACCATCTCCCGCCTGGGCCGCAGAGGCCACCAAAGACCACTCCACGTCGTAATGCTGCTGAAATCTTTCCTCTTGCAGATAGGCACAAGTACTTTTCCACCACACTTTCTTTCTCTTACTGATGATCCCTTTCTAGGTAAGAGTGTGGGGAAGGAGGGAGGAGGTAAGAAGAACGTGGGGCCTAGTGCCATTTTGATAAGGTGAGATTCAGTCTATGGACGCTGTGATACCCAGGCTCAGGGTTCAAGATTTTTAACAGCACTGGAACTAGTATTAGATAAACTTCTCTGAGTTGGCCAGGGAAGCCACCTATCGGTGCTATTTTCTGTGTGTGCTGGTCAGACTTCTTTTGGTTACAAGTGACATATACTCAGCTTGCACTAGCCTAAGGAAGCAAGAGAATGAATCCATTCATTATATTCACGAAATGGTTGATAACCAGGTGAGGAGGACAAGAGTGCAGCTCCACCTTGAGAACAACTGGAATAAAAGATGCAGATGCAACCAGGCCTCATTTCATTTCTCCTCTTCTCCTCTATGTGTATTTGCTTCATCTTATTTTTGGAAACTATGGAAAACATGGCTGCTGCAGTTCTGGAATTTATATCTGATGAATCTATATCTTTATCCTCCAAAAAAAAAAAGTTGATTTTAAGGTGTTTTCAGTACTGAATACAAAAATTCCAGGTTAGATATATCCTGTCGTGGACCAAGTATCTGTTTGGGGTCATCTGAATAGGCAAGGTAAGGTGGAGATACGGCAGCTCTCCAATAGCAATGGAACAAGATGTATATACCAGGAGGAAGGAGTGCTGAACTGAAAATCCTATAGATATTTACTGTATCCCATTCCACCCTGAGATATCTACTGTATCTGCTATATCCTATAAAGAGCTACTGTGGTGGAGAATGAATTCCACTTTCCAAACACCCTGTTTTATAGCAAAAGTTTAGCCTATATGCATTAATATATTAGGGATTTCCTACATTAGCTGTTACTTCGACTAACTTTCCACCGCCCCACCCAACCAGCACCTACAGAATACGCTTTTAAAAAATTGATCTTAGATGTAATGGACAGAAAACAGAAATTTTGTGTAGATATTAGACAAATATATTTTTACAAGGCTTTGAAAACTTCAGTTCTGAATAGATTTGAATATTGTATTACTGTTTTATTTTTTTTTTAATGTTTCTTTACTTTTGAGGGAGAGAGAGAGAAGGAGAAAGAGGACCAGCAGGGAAGGGGCAGAGAGAGAGGGAGACACAGAATCTGAAGCAGGCTCCAGGCTCTGAGCTGTCAGCACAGAGCCCAACACGGGGCTTGAACTCATGAACCTTGAGATCATGACCTGAGCTGAAGTCGAATGCTTAACTGACTAAGCCACCCAGGCGCCCCTGTATTACTGTTTTTGTTAGACAGTAATCTTTTCTACTGTTATTTCATTTTGAAATACAATTACATTTAATTATTAATCACATACTATATTTTCCTTATTTTGACTTAATTAAGTTTTGATGCATTAACAATTAATTGGCAGAAGAATTATAATATGTTTCTTTGGTAAGATGTTACATCCCCAATCAGATTGTTCTAGGTTCAATCAAATGGAAGAATTAACATATTATCACTTATTTATCGCAAAGAATTTAGCTTTCTTTTATAGAAAGTGGTAGGAAGAAGGTTTTGAAATTAAAATATATGAATGACTTGTCAGGATATTTTAAACACTTGGAAAAATACTGAGATGTTCAACCAGGAGCCAGAAGCATTAAATGAGCTTTTGAAAAAAAAATCATTTAAAAATATTTTTATTTGTAAATAGCTCTATTTTTGTTTAAAATATCATTTGTTTAAAAAATGCATTTATTAAACCACTGCTATGTTGCAGGCACTCTGCTGGTTCTGAGATTTGGCAGTTAGATAAGGTCAAGATTAATAATGAGACCAGAGTGGGCAAGGCTGACCAGGCAAATGCTACACACTGTGTTATGTGCTAGGAGTAGGGTAAGCAGGGTGTTCTGGAAACATCCAAGAGGCACACTTAGGCCCTATTGGACCAGGTGAAGTTTTCTAGAGGAGGTCGCCCTAGCTCCTAGGGTTCACATGGAGAGCTAAAGGTGGCACATTAGCTGGTTTTCAACAGAGAGCGTTACTACCCCTTCCACTAGAGTGTTTGGTACCAGGTGTGGACATTTTTCATTGCATAATTACCGGTATCTAGTAATGTAAAGTGTGTGACTACAAGAATTGTGACTCTTAGTTCTAGGGATGTTCACAGCATCTTAATAGCATTTAACCATCTCTTTATGTGATGCCTAAGTTACATATCCATAATTATAGCCAGATAGGTGGCAACAACAGCACTAATATGTATCCAGGGCCATCACATTCAGGTTAGCTAATTTACATATGGCCGTTCATAGCAAGGGTATGAACAGCAAAACTCCATGGTATATGAGCATCACAGAAAAGGAATTCTCTACTCATTATTGTCTAAGAATCCTGAACTTTCAGAGCTTAGTGGCACCTGCTCTCATTGTGAGGGTGCATGCCAGCAAAGCAACCAAAATTTCATGCAGGCTCTCTAGAGATTAACATACTGTGGCCTTCTATCTAGACCTCAAAAGAAGTATATGTACCATGCGAATTATTAGAGAAATCTAATCTAATCTAATCTATTGCATGGGTTTTTAATTGTATTTTTTTTTGTATGTTAAACCACCTAATAATAAATATAAATAGTTTGGGAAGTCTGCCTGTGGTTTTACAATTATGTCAAAGTGAGTGTGGTGAATGTAACATGATCTGCTGTAGGTCTTCTTGACCTTATCCGTGCCTTTGTATCTTTGACACTTGAGGGTATTAAGATAAGTCAGACATTTTTCTAGACATTAAGATACAGATGAGAAATTTCCTTCTACAATTAAATCATGTGGGCCTGGTCCCGTTTGGCACATAACTCTTTTTTTCTTTGACAACTTTCTCTATTCTTTCTTGGGAATTGTCCATTTAGATTTTCTGTCTCTACTGAGGACAATTTTAGTAAATTGCTTTTCTTAGAAAGTTACGTGTGCTGTGTAGCTTTCCAAATATATTTGTGTAGAGTTATGGAAAGTAATCTTTAAGGCTTTAAAATTTTTTCTTCTATTTTGATGGTTCTATCCTATTTTAACAACCTTATTAAGATATAACTCACATACTATACATATCAACCTTTTAAATTGTGTAATTCAGTGTTCACCGAGCTGAACATCTATCAAAGCAATTGACTTTAGAACATTTTAATTAACATCAAAGGAAATCTTGTTCCTTTTAGCTGTTATTCCTGAATCCACTATCCTGCCTCCACCAACCGTCAAACCCTAGAAACCACTAATCTACTTTCTGTCTCTATAGATGTGCCTATTCTGACCATCTCCTATGAATGGAATAAAATAACATATGGTCCTGTGTGACTGGCTTTTTTTTACTTGGCATAATGTTTTCAAGTTTCACCCATGTTGTAACATGTATCAGTACTTCATTTCTTTTTATTGCCTAATAATATTACATAGTGTGGATATGAAGTCCCTCTATTTTGTTTATATCTCCTCTACTCCTTTTCTTGATTTTTAGATGTTCATCTATTTTGCTTACTTGTTTATTCTGTTTTCTAATGTATTTAATTCTTTTTTATCTGCTTTTTTGTCTTGGGTTTTTGTATCTTTCTGGGCTTTTTTTTTTTTTTTTTTTTTTTTTTTTTTTTTTTTTTTTTTTTTTTTTTTTTTTTTTTTTTTTTTTTTTTTTTTTTTTTTTTTTTTTTTTTTTTTTTTTTTTTTTTTTTTTTTTTTTTTTTGGCTTGCTTCTGTTTCTGTGTTTTCAAATTAGATGTTTTATTTATTTTCATTTCATTTTTCTTGATATAAGTACTTAAATCCTAGAATTTTTTTCTGGGTACTGGCATAGCTATATCCTGTGGATTCCTATAAGTGATATTTCAATTTGTTGGTATTTTTTAGAAATTCAGCAATTTAAGTTTGTATTGATCTTCGATTCAACAGTAGTTTAATAAAGTGTTTAAATATTTTCAGATTGAAGAAGGATATCTTTAAAAATGTGTAATTCGGGGTCTTTTGTGATTCCATACAAATTTTAGGATTGATTGTTCTAGCTTTGAGAATAGCCAGAGTAATGTTGAAAAAGAAAACCAAAGCTGGAGGTGGCATGATTCCAGACTTTAACCTCTACTGCAAAGCTGTAATCATCAAGACAGTATGGTATCGGCACAAAAACAGACACATAGACCAATGGAATAGAATGGAGAACCCAGAACTGGACCCACAAGTGCATGGCCAACCAATCTATGACAAAGCAGGAAAGAGTATCTAATGGAAAAAAGACAGTCCCTTTAGCAAATGGTACTGGGAGAACTGGACAACAACATGCAGAAGAATGAAACAAGACCACTTTCTTATACCACACACAAAAATAAACTCAAAATGCATGAAAGACCTAAATATGAGACAGGAAACCATCAAAACCCTAGAGAAGAAAACAGGCAACAACTTCTTTGACCTCAGTTACAGTAATTTCTTGCTCAACACATCTCCAAAGTCAAGGGAATTAAAAGCAAAGATAAACTATTGGGATCTCATCAACATAAAAAGTTTCTGCACTGAAAAGGAAACAGTCAACAAAACTAAAAGGCAACTGACGGAATGGGAAAAGATATTTGCAAATGACATATCACATAAAGGGTTAGTATCCAAAATCTATAAGGAAGTGTTCAAACTCAATACCTGAAAACAAATAATCCAGTGAAGAAATGGGCAGAAGACATGAATAGTTACTTTTCCAAAGAAGACATCCAGATGACCAACAGACACATGAAGAGATGCTTAATGTCATCATCAGGGAAATACAAGTCAAAACCACACGGAGATACCACCTCACACCAGAGTGGCTAAAATTAACAACTCAGGAAACAACAGATGCTGGTGCGGATGTGGAAAAGTGGAAACCCTCTTGCACTGTTGGGGATGCAAACTGGCACAGCTGCTCTGGAAAAACAGTGTGTAGGTTCCTCAAAAAATTAAAAATAGAACTACCCTATGATCCAGCAATAGCACTACTAGGAATTTATCCAAAAGATACAGAAGTGCTGATTCATAGGGACACATGTACTCCAATGTTGATAGCAATGCTTTCAACAATACTCAAATTATGGAAAGAGCCTAAATGTCCATCAACTGTTGAATGGATAAAGAAGATGTGGTTTATATATACAATGGAATACTACTTGGCAATGAGAAAGAATGAAATCATGCCATTTGCAGTAATGTTGATGGAACTGAAGGGTATTATGCTGAGTGAAATAAGTCAGTCAGAGAAAGACAGATATCATATGTTTTTACTCATATGCAGATCTTGAGAAACTTAACAAAAGACCTTGGGGGAAGGGAAGGGGAAAAAATAGATACAAATAGAGAAGGAGGGAGGCAAACCACAAGAGACTCTTAAATACAGAGAACAAACTGAGGGTTGTTAGAGGGGTGGGGGACAGGGGAAAGTGGGTGATGACCATTGAGGAGGGAGGGCACTTGTCGGGATGAGCACTGGGTGTTGTATGTAAGCGATGAATCATGGGAATCTACCCCCCAACCGAGAGTACACTGTACACACTGTATGTTAGCCAATCTGACAATAAATTATATTAAAACAAGAATAAATTAAAAATGTGTTATAAATTTTTAGTTTTATTGCATTATCATTGTTATGTCTTTCAAACATATGAAAACATTTGTTCTTATTTTTTGTAGAAGTTCCATGTGTTGTGTTCAGGCAGGTCACCAAGAATTGGCTTCACTCTTTCCATATACAATATTCACTCATTTATGCAAGGATAATGACCCAAATTCTACCCAGCTGCAGGTCAAAAGTTCAAGATCTCCACATGTTATGCTATTGTCTCTCTATGAAATCTAGCCATAGCTCTACTTGATTCAAAAACCTATAAAGCAAAAAGACAATTTTTTTGCTTCCAATGCACAATAGCAGGATAGGGACAAGATAACTGGAATAAGCACTCTTGCTCAGAAAGAGGAAGGACAGAAATGACAGAACTGTCATTTGTCCACAGTCATTCTTAAATCCTGTCAGGCACGCATTGTTAGAGAGCCCTACATTGGTGTCGGAAATGTTCTTTGTTAGATTCTGATTCTGTTAGACCTGATTCTGCTTTCTGGAAGCAGGTTCCCTTTCCCATTGTTCTCTGTGGTCTTTGGCTCTGCCCACTGTGTGATTTTTTCTATTATTCTCCTTGACCACACCTGCAGTGGATGTTGTAGACTCCACTCTTCTATGAGCTGTTCAGTTTTCTCAGTTCATTTCCTATTTCCAAAAGTTTGGAGGCCAAAGGATATTTTAAATATTAAACAGTTAAAGGATTTTAAGTGCAGACTCCTCGCTTATTTGGAAGAACAGTTTTTAAGAACTTCATCAGTATATTTGTTTGAATCCAATTAGTTCCAACTGCTAATAACCTCACAATTTTTTCTAGACAGAGTTCTGCTATATTTCCTTATTTTTTCTCCTCATAATATGTCAGCTATCACTTTGAGACTGCTATAGTTACAGACATCAAAAACCCTGGGAATTTCTGCTTGGCTATCTCATTAGGCAGATGTTTGCTTAAACACAACTTAATTCATTGGAAGTGTCTAACAATGGGGTGAACGTTGCTTCAAGGCTCAGCTTTGATACAGCTTTGTCTTGAAAAGATATTTCTCAGTTTTCTTTCTTACCGTTTGAGATCTAAAAGTTGCTGACTCTTCCAACTTTTCAGGTCCCAAATTTCGGGAATCTCATTTCCCTTTACCTTCTTGTAAACCAGCCAATTTTTTTAATTTACTTCTCTATCTTTTTTAAAAACTTTGGCAAAAAGCAAACACAGTTCACACACAGAACTAACAAACTTTTTTCCCAATCTTTTTCTCTGGCTGTACACCTAGGTACATAGGTTGACTCTTTACCTACTGTGGCTATGAAATACTTTGCCTTTCCAGCCTGCAATATCAGTTACCTATTGTCTTTGCCTGGCTTTTCCAATGCCATACATTTAAGATTTTTGTTACAATAGCACCCACCCCACTTTTGGTACTGATTTCTGTGTTAGAATAGGCTAAACTTAATCTGTGATACCAGCCCCCCCAAATCTCAGTAGTTTAAGCAATAAAGGTTTATTTCTTGCTCTCACAAAGTTGACTGTAGGTTTTTGGTGGGCAGTGGGCACTCCTCCGCATAGATACTCTGTGATTCAGGCTGATTCAAGCTCTATCCTCTAGAAAGTCATTGACTGCTCCAGCAGGGGAAGAAAGAGTTGAAAATTGTACAAGAGCATTCACTGTCAAAGAAATGACATATATTACTTCAGCTTGAATTTATTTTATTATCCAGTACTAATCAAATGGCCCCACTAACTGCAAGAGACCTGAGAATTTTAACCTCTTATACTCCCAGGAAAGAAGGAGAAATTATACTGGTGAGCACAATGTCTATCATATATGGAAGACTTTTTTATAAAACTCCCCTCCTAGGTGGGCTCTAGGGCTAGAGTTTTGTCCTTCCAAACCCAAAATCATTGCCCATGTGCAGTGTGGGCAAACACCTCGAGGGCATCAGCAGACTTGGTGTTTTGAAATTCTTTTTTTTTTTTAATAATTTATTGTCAATTTGGTTTCCATACACACCCCATGATAATCCCAACAAGTGCCCTCCTCTGTGCCCATCACCCACTCTCCCCCCCTCAAACCCCCCTCTCCCCTCAGTTTGTTCTTAGTCTTTGAGATTCTCCCATGTTATGTCTTCCTTCCTCTCTGTGGCTTTTTTTTCCCCTTTCTTCCCCCCTTCCCCTCCTCCCTGGTTTTCTGTTAGGTCTCCCAAAGCCTACCTATGCATGGGAACATATGGCATCTGTCTTTCTCTGCCTGACTTATTTCACTCAGCATAATACCCTCCAGTTCCATCCATGTTGCCACACATGGCCTGAATTCATTCTTTCTCATTGCTGCATAGTATTCTATTGTATATATATCACATCTTCTTTATCCATTCATCAGTTGATGGACACTTAGTCTCTTTCCATGATTTTGCTATTGTCGAAAGTGCTGCTATGAACATCGGGGTACACATGCCCCTATGCATCAGCAGTCCTGTAATTCTACTTAACACTTTGGTTACAGGCTTTCATCCAAAATTTGGTCTGGAAATTCCCCCACTGGATTTTCAGCTTTAAAATCCGTTTAAATATATTTTATCTAGCATTTTCCATTGTTTCCATTGTGAATTTATTTGCATAACTATGGAAATACCCTTTGGCTGTCACTCCCAAGAGTTCCCACCTCTGGCCAATCTCATTACTGAAATTTCTCACTATAGCCTCTTGTCTCCACTTCTTCCACTTGTCTTTGACCAAGTCTTTGCTTCCACTTGTCTTGAACTGGGTCTTGGCTGCTTATGAGAGTCCTTGCACATACTGCGATCTGGGGATTATAACTTCTGACTTCGCCAAAAATTTAGTTTGCTTTTAATTTTTCCACTTCCATTGCTGCTTTTGGATGACTTCTGGGAAGACATGGGGGAAATGCTCATGTGTATGACTGTGTTCATAATGGAAGAATATGTAAACTTTAGGTTCTATTTATGAAGAAAGGCTTGTTCACTTGTTTCTCGTGTCAATGAAAGGAATTGCTTTGAAATATGCCTTGCTCCTGGGTTCACAGAAGTGTGCCTTAAAATGGGCTGTAAGCTCATGTAATATAACCTTTTGATGTTATTCTCGAACTGTTAATTCAAATTATTTAAAATAGTAATATTAAGACTGTAGATAAGGAGCTTATACAGGTGATCAGGTGTTTGCTTTTTGTTTTGCAGGGAAGCAAACTCTGGTCTTCAGGCCATTCATGTGAGATATACAGTCAAGGTTTTCTTTGGACCACTGTAATTACCAACCTATAGTATACTTAAAAAACTCTGCCTGTATTTAGTCTTACTCTTCCACCTCCCAGAGTGTCTTTATTCCATCAATATAAGTTGATTCTGGAGGTCAGGATCAAAGAAACCCCAAAAAGCATCCTATGATTTGAAGATCACTGAGATTCGATTGTCAAAACATGAAGTAACAGAACGACCTGATCCTGGTTTGACCAGGACAATCCTAGTTTCCACCCCTCCCCGTGTACTTAGTACCTCATTTCCCTCTGAAAGTGTTCCGGAGGAATCATCAATTACAATGTCCCCATGTCTAATACGTGTCCCTTCAGCTGTTTTCAAGTCACGTGTTTGGCAGTTACTCAGACTGACAACATGTATTTAACATTTAAACTGTTTAGACACAGGCTTCTACTACTATATTCCTTTCAGTTTCCTCCCAGTATTCTCCATAGGGCCTCTTGTTTCTGAAGATTTTATGAAAGAAAATTCATAATAATGATGGGTCTTATTTACATGCCACTCAATATATGTCAAGTGAAGAAAATGACTTCACTTATCTGCCTTTGTCAAGTCGTTTTCTTTTGAGTGTGGTTTAGGCTTCAAATTCTGTGGTTTCAGGTTATAGATGCACAAATCACATATGGCATGAGACACACTGAAAAGCAGAGCCCCTCTTCATAAGTTTGAAATGTCATCATTTCTCCCAAGGACATAAGATTTTCTCTATGAGTCTGCAAATACATCTAAAAGTCTTTATTTGTCAGTTTGATGAATGTGCTACTGAATAGCACTACGTTGGCATGTAAATCATTTTCCCAAGAAATCTTTAAAGAGCATTGTCAAATGTTTCTTCGTAGCCTTTGATTCTGTTGGTTTTATGCTTTTAAGGTGTCAGGAAATATAGCTGACTTTCTGGAGTAATTTTCTTTTAAAGTTCTAGATAGCAGATGTTTATAAAACCTAATAGAAAAGGTGTCTTTCTCTTCTCATGTGGGTTAGATTTGTATCAGAAAATACAATAACTGACAGAGTAGTTGTGAACTACATTAATAATTCTAAAATTTTAAATTAATATATTTTTCCATCTGGAGTCTTAACTAAACATTTTTAACATCTTTGAAATTCGCAAAGAAAAGGTGTCTCTTGTCAAATAAGGAGAAGCTAGAACGGCTGGGATTTTCATTGTTCTCATGTCAGATATTGCTCAGATTCACACCCCCACTGCAATCAGTGTTATGCATATGTATGTTGAGAGCTTTCCCATTCAGCAAGCAGATTTATAATTCCTCTAGAGACAAGTTTTTGTTGCAAAGGAGTAGCATCTCTATATGCATAATCACTCCTTCTTTTTGTGTGGTTTTGCAGAATGAGCCAGGATGCTCTTTATTTTTACGGACACGTTTGAAAGCCTCACTTTCAACATTTATATTAAGGTGACAGTAACACAATGTAAGAACATTCAATCAATCAATCATGTAAGATTTAATGAGCATTTATAACCTGTTAGACTATGCTAGGCACTGAGATTACAAAAATGAACAAAGAATAATCCCTGCATCTAAGATACTCTTAGTCTAATGAGAAGGCAGATCCATTAATGAATACTTATAAAGAAAAAGTGTGAAAGGTGGAGCAGTGATAAAGTTTTTATTGCAAACCCCACATAGATGTGGGACCACAGAAAGTGAGAATAACCTTTAGTATAACTTGAATGTCAGTTGGTCCACTAGAGTGTAACTTGGTTCCCTGCATGGAGAATCCTATGGCCTAACCCCACCCTGTCTCCCATTGGAAGTAGGACCACTCTGGCTTGGAGCAGCCTGAGGAGAGCTGCAGAGCTTTTCCTGAGTATTCTCTGGACTCAAGTCTTTTCTACAGCTCGCAGGAAGACTTGTATGTGTTTACTCAGCAGATGCTTACAGATCTGATTTGATGTGGAACCATCCAACTTTTATGGTAGGAAAGCCAAACTCCAAAAGGACCCCAGAAACAGACACAGAAAGTCCTCTTGCCAAGGCATTGCTTGGGACTACATTAGGCCAGAGAAGATAGAAAGTACAGGATCTAGAGGACCCAGGTGATTGTAGGATTGGTGATAGGAAGATATGTATCGACTGGATATGTTGGGCATTTGTCCGTAATGGGACCTGCTCATGCTAGCTTTGACTTACTAGATTCCATTGACCTTAATCCCCTCTGAATCTGTTCTACTGACATTTTTGACAACAGGGTCATGGTTCCAAGCTCCTCTTCATACAGTTGGCACCTCTGATTCTGTCTTGTCAGTCCTTTCCCCATTCCCAATTCTATTCATATTCATACTGTCTCTCCCACAACAGGGTAGAGAATGCAAGTTTCATCTTTTAAAATTAAAGATGTCTTAACATAAGAGACACTCAAAGACTGTGAAGAGGGGGATGTGGGAGGGGGGAGAGTGGGTGATGGGCACAGAGGAGGACACTTGTTGGGATAAGCACTGGGTGTCGTATGGAAACCAATCTGACAATAAATTATTAAAAATAAATAAATAAATAAGTAAATAAATAAATAAATAAATTTTAAAAATAAAATTAAAGATGTCTTACATAAATATTTCTCATGTAACAAAATAGCCATAGCACTCAGCTCTGGGCTTGACAGAGCAAGGTCCTAAGCAGAAGGAAGGGTGCTTGTCAAGGAAGATGATGGCAGGGAGCCCCATGAACCAGCAAGAATGTCAGCCAATACTTGCATGCTTGGCATGGGAGACACAGTCAGCAGCATGGAGTACCTATATTCAAGCAGCTTTGACCTTGAACTGACTGCTGACCAGCTGCTGTCAAATTCATGTCTGGACAAATTAATGTCTGCAGAAGTCAGTTAGTAGACTGGACCAGTACTGGTCAACAATGATCTTATTACTAATCCAAGGTGATAATACAAATTGTAAAGACGATGTAGCAAGTTTTTCTTATAGTTGAATGTATCTGGTTTAAAGGAATCTGAGATTGTTTTTACTTATCTTTGGTGTTAGAGGTCTTCCTATTAAAGGCAACAGATGGCTATTTTATTTTTAATGTTTTTGTCAAAACAAAAGTTGGCAATATTATGTTGGTTCTACAAATTTAGGGGAATGTTTTGCTATTCCATGAAACATGTAGGTTTTGGGAACCACTGATCTAAGAATCTGGTATACAGCTATTCTCCAGAGCTTTCTTAATCTTGGCACTTTTGACATTTTGAGCCAGATAGTTGCTTGCTTGTGGGAGAGAAGGGGGTTGTTTTGTGCAGGGTAGAATGTTTCGCAGCATCATGTCCTCTACCCACTTGATGCCAGTAACAACCCTCCTCTTCTGGACCCAGCAACTAAAAATGCCTTCAGACATTAGGTGGGTTGGGGTGGGTTGAGTGGGGCTGTGCTCAAAAAGTTTGAAAGATACTGCTCTAGAGACATCGTGCGTTTTATTATTATTTTTTATTTTTTTATTTTCTTTTAAAGAATTCCTATAGCAATAAATGACAGGTTATGGTCAGTTGTATGGTGAACATTAATAAATGCAGGTAACAAGGAAAAAAGCTATTAAGGTATGTGTGTGTATGTAATACATATGTGTAATATATTTTTTACTTTATTATCTATTATTATACCTTGGTATGTGTCTCATAAAGATGCTGTAAGGCTTAGTTGGCGTTAACAAAGTATTGAAAACACTCAACTAAAGCATAGTGTAGAAAGACAAAGTATTATTACATATAATATTACTTTGCATTTACATGTCACTTTTCATTTAAGACTCTCAATCCATTGATTCATTTGTTTCCTCAGCGTATGATTCTCAGTTCATGTCAGGGAAACTGAGGCACAAGCCATTGTTCACCTGACATAATCAGGGAATTAATCAAGTCTCTCATTTCCTTTATAATACCCTAATCACTTTTACTATACATATATTATAGTATAGTATAATACTATGCTAATTATTCTTATTATGTATATATAATGTTATAGAATGTATTTAGTACATAGAATATATCTTTTATATTTTGTATTATATTCTATATACTTTATAATTTTTACAAATCCATATTTCTCTTTGCTAGACTGGGAGCCTCTTAGAAGTAGGGAGTGTCTTCTTTAGTTGTGTATCTCTCAGAATTTATGGGGGGCTGTGGGCACAACATTCATGGGCAGCTGGTGGACATTAGGAAATGCCAGTTGCATTAATGCAGTTCTCCACAGAAACAGTTTTATTACAGATTCATGTTTTCAATGCTGGGCTTTTAGTACCAAGACTGCTATAAGTAAATATATCTGCATCTTTAGTAATAATCTAGTTATAATACAACTTAAAATATATGGTGACATAATAGGACTGCATTCTGATTTTCATGGACGTTAATTATCTTTGCCTTCAGGGGCTCCTTCCTCCCTTTAAAAAAAAGTTAAAAATGATAGTTTATGACGACATCGGTATAAAGATGGCTACAATCTAAGATGGATTATATTCTTTTTTTCTGTTTAAAAAATGGTTAAAACACTTTGGTGGGACCTAAAGGTACTGCGTACCCTGGACACTGTGCCTGTGGCAACCAGTAAAGAAGTGAGCACTGAGGGTCACACGCTGAAATGTCAACTATGTTTTTCCTCTTCATTCTCCAGCTCCCAGGGAGGTAGTGTGGTTTTATTGCCTCAGGGAAGAAAGACACAGCAAGCAACAAAAACACCAAATTCTTGGCTTCTGGGTTCAAAAGTTTGGGTTTTAGGATGGGTTTTAGGATGACGCCATAGATTTGGAAGAATAGATGAAGAGCCAGGCTGCCCCGTCCCATGGGAGATGAAGTGTTCATGGACTGAAGATGAAGGGCACCAGGGAAGCCGAGAACATGTGGATTTTTCTGGGAACCCCAAATTGGAATTAAGACCTTAGAAATCCCTGAGCAGATGGGACCTATTAATGCCTAGCCCTCTATTCCCAGAGTGATGGTTTTGGAGGTGTTGAACTGTAGGGCTTCTGTGTGTCTCCCAAGCCCAGTGTGGTGGGATCATGAAACTTGGATGGGCCAGGCAAACAGCTTAGGGATGTCATTTGGCTTCCAGGAACCCCGGGTATGGAGGGACACAAGAAGGTTCATGGTGGCCTGGATAATGGCACGCTGTGGCAGAGTGCCAGTCTACACAGAGTCCATGTGGCAGGACCAGGAGGGTGTACCAGAGATCTGCATGGATCCATAATGGAAGTCCACAGGAGAGCGAGGAGGTTTCCAGGGATGTCAGCAGGGAGAGCTGAGGACAACCGAGATGGAGTCTCAGCCTTGTGG